>PVIW01000642.1:0-237762 GCA_004026585.1 Noctilio leporinus
AGAACCTAGTATAAAGGAACCATGGACATGGACAACAGGTGGGATTGACATTGGGGGGAAAGGGTGGGTGGGGAGGGGGACAGAGGGGAGAAAAAAAGGGATGGATGTAAAACAACAACAATAAAATTAAAAGAAAAAAAAAAAAGAAAAAGAAAAAGAAAATTCTTGGATTGCTTACCTCTGGCAGGGATTGCGAATAAGATGCTAAGTTCGTAAGTAAAAATGCTTGTAAATGGTTTTACATTACTCAAGGTCATCTCACCACAGAGTTAATATGTTAATTCGTTTCACAAAGATTTAGCGAACACTCCACCTACTATGTGTTGAATGTTTCGTTAGACACATACATGCGACTAAAATAGGGACTCTAACCTCAGGCTAAGCTGTTACCTCACAGTGCACAGCATTTTATAGATTGCAAATAACACCATTAAATTATCACAAGAATCTCATGAGCAGATAATGGTTCTTTTTTTTTTTTTTTTTGAATGATGAGAGTGACACGTAGGCAATGTCACAGTCTACTGAAGGCTGTCACAAAGGCAGTTTCTTAAATGTCCACTCAGACGATCTTTCCAGGCTTGATGGGTAGAAATGTCTACCACAGCTAAATGCAAATAGGAAGCAGTACCAGAGGACCAGAGACATGCCGCTCCAGGGGTCCAGGGGTCCAGGGGTCCAGAGAGCGAGGGACACCTTCTGGAGGGGATGGATAAAGGATGTCCCTGGAATTGGGTTTACACTGGAAAAGTGCTAGTAAAGCTCTAGCCCTGTGGGGCATGGACATCTTTTTTTTAAAGATTTTATTGATTACTTTTAGAGAGAGAGGAAGAGGGAGAGGCAGAGAGGGAGGGAGACATCCATGGATGGTTGCCTTTCACCTGCCTCCAGCTACAGACCTGGCTGGAGACCTGGCTTGCAACCTGGTTATGTGCCCTGGCTGGGAATCGAACCAGCGACCTTTGGGTTCGCAGGCCGGTGCCTACCCACTCGGCGTGGACATCTTTGATGCCTGACCAACACGTTGGAATATTGTTAGCTAGTAAGCGCAGTACCTTGGCTTCCTCAGAGACAGTTTCTATTAATTCTGTTATTCCAGTGTATGAGGCATATTTTCTGGTATCTTTGCATGTCTTACAATTTTTTGTTGGAAACTGGATATTTTGGGTGCTGTAATGTGGCTACTCTGAAAATCAGAGTTTCCTCCTCCCCAGGGTTTGTTGCCCCTGCTGTGTGTGTACGTGTGTGTGTATGTGTGTGTGTGTGTGTGATTGCCCTTGTGAGTCTGTTTAGTGAGTTGTCTAACAGTGTCAAGTCGGTGTTCCTTGTCGTGTATAGTCACTGAAGTCTTGGTTCGGTTAGCTTAGTGCTCAGCTAGCGATTTGACAGATGTTTCTTTAAACCTCTCAAACGAAAAGGAGGAGGAGAAGGACGAGGGGATGGGGGGGTGAAGGAAAGAAAGAAGAAAGTCAGAGAGCCCGCTGGCCATGTGCTGGACCGTCCCCTGCACCTTAGTCATGCGGTTTACGACTCCGCCTTAGCCCTCACTTCCTGCTGGGCAGAGCCTGCGGGTCAGCTAGGGGCTTCTCAGGTCTTTCCTGAGCCTGTACCCTGCTCTGGGCAGCATGTGGGCATCTGGGGTCCAAGGCGTATGAGAGGGCTTCTTGTTGCCCAGAGGGTCTCGCTGCTAGCCTTTCCTCCCAGGCTTTTTGGGTCATCCTTGCCCTAAGGGGCAGCACACCATTCGTTAGCCTTTAAACGTTTTCCACAAATGCTTCTTAGGTGCTCACCGCTTCGCCCCGGGCGAGTTCTGAATTAGGTGATGGAAGCACGAGCCTCCGGCCCAAGACCTTCAAGGGCACCAGGAAGGTCAAAACAAGTAACCACAACTGTTGGGAAAGGAGGCCTTCTCGGTTTCTCCCAGCACCGGGAGCCCATCCGGGGAGGCGGGTTGGCATCCCCGAGACCACTGCGAGCTGGGGTGGCGCGGGGCTGGGGGAGGTATGTGCCACAAGTGTCCCCTGTTGTCCTTAGTGGCCCTTTTCCCACTCGTGCGGCCACCTGATTGCTGTACACCGTGAACACAGTGCCCCATTTCAGATAAAGTTGACTCGGACCGATTTTGCCAGCTTATTCATTGTTTCGTGGAGGGACTTGCCCCATGGAATTCCCCTTTCACCGTTTTTACTGGTAACACTGTGCACCTGCGTTTTAGAAAGATGCGGCCTGTGAAGGAAAGCACGTGAGAGCTACGTGCAGAATGCTGCTTTGCGATGTGTGGTGAAAGCTCATCGGACAGGGAGAGATTGGAGGAGCAGGAGATGGGGTGATGTTGGTCTGCTGCCCTGAACTTGAGGCACCAAACGCGGTCCAGCCTTCCCAGAAAGCTGTGCAGTTCGTGTGTCTTTTCCGCATAAAACGGTGGCCACGGGCTCAAACAGAGAGGAGTTAATTTGACGGCCTTTCTCTTCCACCGTCAGTTGAACGGCAGCTCCCACCCACCCTCTCGTCTGCCCTCTGATCTCAGGGTGGCTGCCATTGCTCCGGAGATCTCCTGGGCATTCAAGGCAGAGAATCGTACCAGGCGTTTTCCTAGGGAATTTTTTTTTTTTTCCTGTTGTTTTTAAAAACCCGGGACAAGAGCTCCTTCTCAGAAGACGTCTTATATTTAACGAGCCACGAACAGGGCACATGCCCACTTCCATCCGCCATTGGCCAAAAGAAATGACACCACGATGACAAGTTGTGATTCTTTGGGTTGAGGAATTGGCCTGTCCTTCAAGTGATCAAACGATCAGGGTTCTGGAAGCCAGGAAAAAAGAAGGGATGGCTGCTTAGTAGGCAGAAACCTGGCGGGATGGCTGACAAGGGTGGCAGCTGACATGCCCCTGTTGGCAAGCTGTCACATTTAAAAAATGAGGGTCATAAATACACAAGTTCCTGTCCTGTAACAAGGGTGAAGCCAGGAGCACCAGCTCAGAGCCATAGTAGGCCACAGCCCACAGTTCGCCCAAAGCCCTGAGCTCACGCCGGGGCCCAGAGAAAGCAAATAGAGTTCTGCTTTCTGGCCCTGGATTTCGCCCAGTGGGCATTCACGTCACATTTAAGAGCTGGTTTCTGACAGGTGGGGCCATCTCCAGGTCCTTAGACAACCACTTACCTCTGGGTACGAGCAGGAGGCAGAGGAAAGGTTATTCAGGGCCAAGTTGGGAAACTGGCAAGAGTCCCAGGCCTGGGAGGCACCCCATGTCTTGGGCCGTTACCAAAGCAGGAGCTTGGGAACCAGGCACAGAGGTGAATCCCTATTATTTGAGGGTGGGAGGCAGGCTGGGCTCAGGGAACGAGGAGCTTCTTGATTAGAACTGGGGTGTTAGGGAGGGACGGGCACCCAGTGCTGCCTTCCAGCACCCAGCTCACAGTTATCCTGGTGAACCACCTGACCAGGCCCTGTGCCCGGGAGGGCATTCCTTGAAGCCGGGAAGGATGCCTTTTTCTGTATTAAAGGCGGGTTTGCAGAAGATTCACAGGAAGGAAGAAGAAAAATTGTTAATACTCGTCTCATAAAATTAATGGTTTCATAAGCTGTTGTAAGTAAGAGTATGTAAGTCTAAGTGATACATAGGCTCTACTTCTTAAAAGAAGGGCGAACTAGCTATTGGAAACCGTGATTTGGGGGATGGAGGTATCAACGAGATTTTCAAACACACCTGGCACATGTAAAGAACTTTCCAGAGCTGCAGTCAGAGATACAGATAAGGTAATGAAGGATTGATGAAACCAGGGCACTTTTGAGAGTGAAAGGCAGCGTTAGGAATCATGACACCCTGGAACCGCCCTGGGCAGGTGGCCATGAAGTCACCTCAGGGGTGGGATTCTCCGTTCCCACCATTGCAGGTGCGATGGAAGGACAGTCAGGCATTTTGTCCTTGTTCTGGCCTCCGAACTCAGGGGCTGTCTGGTCACACACAGGGCGGGTGGTTCCACGGACTGGAAATGCCAAACAGAGATCGTCTTGCTTGTTGGGCTTTTCTGGTCGCCTTTCAAGTCAGGAGGCGGGGGTGCTTAGAGACGGAGCTGGATGGATTCAGGGCCCAGCCCTGTAGGCACTTAACGACTTCAGTGTGGGTTTTAATCTCTTGCCCAAGTGTTATCTCACCTGCCCAGACAGGCCCGTCACCATTACAGGAGAGTGTGGGAAAATTAACGCTGCCCGCGCAAGCAGAGAAGGCAAGAAGTGTCTGAAGGTGAGGCAAGAATTGCATTAGGGCTCCTTTTAACCCAGCCTGGACACGTAAACTGGAAATCTCTGTGCTACGCGGCCGGGACAGCCCAGCACCCGTCTCGTGGAGGGAAAACGTGGCAAAGAGGATTGAGAAGTGCACAGAGCATGGCTATCTTTAATTTGCGAGGGAGCGGTCAGGAAACCTGAAATGCTGCATGTCACAAAACGCTGACAGCCCTTGCGCCCCACGCACGCCACCTCGGAGGACAGCGGCATCTTGGGCACCGGAGGAAATCGGGAGCAGAGAGGCAGCAGGCATCAGGGTTGGAGTCGGCCAGATTACCACTATCTGCAGACCTTTGCAGGGCCAGGAAGCCAGGCCCCAGACCCGAGGGTAAGTAGACTGGACGCTGGAGGGTAGGTTGTTAGACGGAAGAAACTGGTCTGAGGCTTTAAATACAGTCTGTCATAAAACCTGACAACTTGTTTTCCCGGCGACAGCGGTACCAATAGTTCATTTGCCTGAACCTGGTACATCCGGGGCAGTGATTTTTGTGTCTCCCGTGGGAAAGGCCACCGCTATAAACCTTTTACCCAACCAGGCCTGCCTACTTTCACGACTTCTCCGTACACGCAGGATTACTGGTGAATAGCTCTCCAGTTTGATTGCTCTTAGGCGGTGGGTTTCCGTGTTCTTTCCAAAAACTGCGAAGGGTCATCCTGAAGCACCGTTAAGTGTTCTGAAAAGGAATTGGTTCTCACTGTCATACTGGACTTAATTGGGACTTTTCTGTGTATTATTCAGAACAAGGTACTTGCGGATGAGCCCGCATTAAATATCTGAATTAAAAAAAAATATTTTATTTATTATTATTTTTAGAGAGAGGGAAAGGGAGAGAAACATCAATGTATGGTTGTCTTTCACCTACCTCTAGCCATGGACCTGGCTGGAGACCTGGTTTTGTAACCTGGTTATGTGCCCTGGGTGGGGAATTGAACCAGTGACCTTTGGGTTTGCAGGTTGGTGCCTTGTCCACTGTGCCACCAGCCAGGGTTGATTTTTTTTTTTAAGTTTTAGGTTGCGTGTACTTTGATGAGGACTTCTATTTGTTCAGAGATCTTGCACCTAAAATGATTAATTCTAGCCCTTGTAAAACTAGGTTTACTGGGGAGGTAGGGGAGTGGGTGGGAAGGGGGAAGATGAGATTGTTTTTAGTGTAAAAAGCGAATGTACCCTGACTGGTGGCTCGGTAGATTGGCACCGGCCTGCAAACACAAAGGTCGCTGGTTCAATTCCCAGCCAGGGCACAGAATCAGGTTGCAAGCCACGTCTCCAGCCAGGTGCATAGCTGGAGGCAGGTGAAAGGCAACCATACATTGATGCTTCTCTCCCTCTCTTCCTCCTTCCCTGCCCTTCTCTCTGAAAATAATGAATAAAATCTTTTTTAAAAAATGAATGCATGTTTTAAAGTAACAAGTAGTGAAGGATAAGACATTTACCTAAAATAGTTACATTTTTAAAAAGAGTAAATGGGATCATTAGGCATGTATTTAAATTCTCATTGAGAAATAGAAACTTTCTTATAAATGGGTTTGGTATAGAGCACAGAAAATAAAATGTAATGGGATGGTTTTAACTTGAAAATAGCAATTAATGACAGATTGCAGAAGTCAGTCAATTAATTGTCACTTACTGCCTTTCTATCCGATGCATATGGAAGAATGTTTGCACACAGGGAGTATTTTTTAAATGTGCATATGAATTTAGAACTTGGCAAATCTTGGCTGGTTTGGCACCATTAAAATCTGAGCTTTTTGAAACTTAGATTAGTCTCCTGGATATGGAATGTTTCATGGGTAGAGTTATTCTTTCCTTGCAAGCCCCAAATCTTAACATTAAGCCACATACTCTGACCCAATTTTTTTCTTTGGTAAGTTCTCAGAATAATCCAATATGGAGCATTTGGCTGAATTAAAATGAGGGAAAGTGGAAATAACCAGAAGAATGTCCACACCTGTTCAACACTAAACTAACAAGGAAATCGAGTCACCCTACTCACCCTAAACTCTTCACTTTGTAATTAAAGCCTGAATTTTCAGTTTCCCCTCCTGCAGGGTGTTCTCTCAAGTTAGAAGTGGCCATTCTACTTATTGTTGTTGTTTTTTTTTAAGATTTTATTTCATTATTTTTAGAGAGAGGGGAAGGGAGAGAGGCAGAGAGGGAGAAAGACATCCATGTATGGTTGCCTTTCACCTGCCTCCAGCCACAGACCTGACTGGAGACCTGGTTTGCAACCTGGTTATGTGCCCTGGCTGGGGAATCGAACCTACGACCTTTGGGTTCGCAGGCCGGCGCCTTAACCACACTGTACTACCAGCCAGGGCTGTTTTTTTTTTTTTTTTTTTTTTTAAAGATTTTATTTATTATTTTTAGAGAGAGTGGGAAGGGAGGGAGGCAAAGAGGGAGAGTAACATCAACGTATGGTTGCCTTTCACCTGCCTCCAGCTACGGACCTGGCTGGAGACCTGGCTTGCAACCTGGTTATGTGCCCTGGCTGGGCATCGAACCAGCGACCTTTGGATTCATAGGCGGGTGCCTTATCCACTGAGCCACCAGCCAGGGCTTACTTCTTCTTTTTTAATTCTCATCGGAAGATGTGTTTATTAATGAGAGAGAGAGAGAGAGATGATAGATAAATATCGGTTGCCTCAGCCACCCAGGTATGTGCCCTGACTGGGATGGGAATCGAACCTGCCAGCTTTTGGTGTGTGGGAGGAGGCTACAACCAACTGAGCCACCCAGCCCGGGCTCATTCCACTGCTCTCATTAGTGATGTGGAGTCTCGGTTCTTCTATTAGTCTTAGGGGAATAATGTAGCACATGGGAAAGGGGCCATGAGGCTTTCTAGACACTGGGGTCCCATTTGAGAAATCATTGCTTCAGGATATTAAATGGGCTCCAGTGTTCACACATTTGCTTTTTTCTTGCTGGAAAGCGTCCCTTGGGGCAGGAGTAGCCGGGAAACCTGAGCTCGCTATGAAAGAAAAAGCGAATGGTCAGATGTTTAGCATACATTTTAGAACTGTCTCCGGGTGGGAAACCCTTTGGTGAAGTTGACCATGACTATGTTTATAACGTACTTTTTTGATGTTTACATTACATATCTTAAAGCGTAAGAGAAAAGCGCTGAACGGGCGTAGCTGGGTTCTCCGTCAGGCTACGCGGCCACCGGTTTTATGGAGCGAGGGCGTGGCTGGAATTCCGTGTTGCGGAATGTCGATGGTTTGCCTGGGAGTGTGCAGAAGGGGGGCAAGTGCGGGCTCTTCACCTGCACCCCACCTTCCTTTGGAAGGGGCATTTGGCGTGTTAGCTGCCGAGTGCTGCCCACTTGATGGGAATGCGGGGTTCCCCAGACGGAGTCTGGGGTTGCCCGGCCTCAGCGGCGGGAGCCAGCGGCCGGCCCGGTTGCCGAGTGGGGCAGCTACCTTGGCAGGTCCGCTCTGCTCTAGGGGTTCGTTCCTGGCCTCACTGGGGGCTCTGGAAGGGGTGGGGGGCAGCTGCACGGATGCACCCCTCACTGAAAGGCTCTCGGTGCGTGTGATCACAGGTCGGCCTCCGTCCAGGCGAGAGGGTGGCCTGCAAATGTCCTGCTCACACCCCGTCCCCCGATGGCAGGGTGGGCCACCTGACCGTGGCCGGTGACGAGCTGCTGAGGATTCTGGCAGGTGATAAGCCCCCTTGCCCAAGTGTAATGGGGTGGTTGGCTGTTAGGGAAAGAGAGAAGGAAGATGTCATGTGCTACTTTAAAAATAGCCTGTTTTGCGGTGGTGTCTGTGGAAAAGTTACTGCGTGTGTATTTTTGTCTGTCGCTGTATCCTCGGCGGCACTTACCCAATGGGATCTGAACAACGCCCAGCTCTCGTGGAGCATTGGCAATGGAAGGTCCCAAAGGGTCAGCCTGTGCCTTCCGAGGGCAGGGAGAGGACAGAGGAAGTGGCGGTGAGCACTGTGGGTGTAATTAGAGTGGAGTGGGGGGTGCAGGTGGGTGTGCTGTGGGGTGAGGCACTGGGAGGGCCAGCCGCCTCCTTCCTCCTGCTCGGGGGTAACCCTCTGCCTCCCCAGTGGGTCACCCCTCCGCGCCAGGGCCCCTGTGTCCATCCGTCCATCCGTGCCCCTGACCCCTGCATGCTGCCCGGGCTCCCTCTGCTCCTGAAGCTGTGCCCACACGGCGCCCGCTGGCGCCGCACCACTTCACGCCTTCACCACGGAACGGGAACAACCGTCCCGCTTCCCTCCGTGTGTTCCGCCCAAGTTGTTCTCCCCTGAGTCGCCTGTCCCCCTGCCCGGGATGAACTTGCTCTGGCCCGGCCTCTTCCCTTGGCCGCTCCCCGTCCTCGCTTTCGGGTTGGTGCCTTGCCCCGTTTTGCTTTGTTGCGTCGGCTGGACTGGGCTTTCCTGGTCTCAGTCCTGCCCTGCTCCTGATCCTGCCCTCCTCGTTCCGCCCCCTTCTCCCCCTCCAGCCGGTGCCTTAGATGGTTCGGTAACCCACCCCCAGCAGGTCGCTGAGAACCCACCAGGCACCAGGCATCCATGCGGTGGGGATGTGGGCTTTGAGGGTGGACTGATGACAGCGGGGTCTCCGCCTCCTGGAGGCTGTGGTCTAGGGAGGAAGAGAGGTTGGTAAGCAGGTCACAGCCTGGAAGCTGCCCCTCAAGGAAAAATACGGCCCCTGTGAGAACCCCTGGGGGACACCTAGCCTGCCCTGGGTGGGGGAGGCTTCTAAACCTGCAGCCACCTCGAGCCCTGGCCTTGAACTTCGCCTTCTCTTGGGTGACCCGTCAGCCAGCGCATGGCCCAGAGGAAATGATCTTTCCCTGCAAGCCCCCGCCCTCCATGCTGCCTGTTCCTGGCGAGCGGACGAGCGATTCCCTCTGCGTGGGTGCCGAACACCTGGGAATGGCCTGGGTTTCTGATTTCCCGTAGGTTCCTCACCCAGCCACCCACTCCTGACAGCTCAGGGCCCATAGGTGCTCCCAACTCCGCTGCCGGCGTCTCTCCCCACCGCACGGCCTGCGGCCAGATCCTCGCCACCTCGCACCGCGCCGGTGAATGTTTATAAAGGGCCTAGTTACTCATTCGGGGGAGATAGTTAAAAATCACCCGAGTGGTTTCTGTGCAGGGTAGGAAAAGTTGGAAAATACAGGTAAAGAGAAAGAAGAGGGGAACCACGTGTTTCTCCACTTGGTGAACATCCCTGTGAATGCGTTGAGAGTGACCCTCTCAGACCTTGCTTTCCCTGGATGGCTAAATTGCTCTGTTTCTAAATATTCTCGTATGTAAAAAAAAAATATCTTCCAAATCGTGACTCAGTTTTCTCTTACCTCACAGCCTCTTCTTTGTGCTTAAACTATAGTAGCTTGCTTTTCCACATCTGTACATTTAATTACTTGCAAAAAATTTTTAGGATGGTGTAGTCATTTGGAATAATTTGACTATCCCTTGGGGTGATGGGAGCACAGTTCTGGGGATGCCCACAGCGCCTGGCCTTCTTCCCCCGTCCACGTTCTCTTTACCTCATTACCGTGCAGCATCTTTGCGGCAGATGTGACCGGGCACCCTGAGTCTGGCTCCTGCTCCTGTGTAGGGACGCAGCTGTGTAAACAGACAGGTACGCTACTCCACGCTGCCCTGGGAGCCATGGGCTCAGACGGGTGACAGTGGGACTCGTCTTGACGTCTGACGGGCGCTAACTGAGTTAAGTTGGCGGTGATCAGAGGGGACACAGGTCGGAAGCCCCTCAGACAAGGTGCGATGGGCTGCCCTTGCAGGAAGGTGGGGCCAGACGGAGGGTGTTGGTGTGGTCACGGCAAGAAAGAGATGGTAGGTCGAGGGGTGAGGGCCGCACGGAGAAGTCTCCATCCCGGCAGGCAGTTGGATGAGGCTAATTAAATGAGAGGCACACAGCGTCTGGCCACCTGGTCCCTGACCCCATGGCTTGTCATCAAAATCAAGACGAAGGTCTGTGTTCATATGATTTTGATCTACAGGTTAAACCCTGAAACCCAGATGTTACTGGGCAATTCAAAGATTTTATTGACCTGATTGGATGTTTCTCCTACTATACCGAAAGGAAAGAAAAGAAAGCCTCTTTAATATCCAGGACTTTATTTTCATTGTCCCAACATTCCTTCTATTGTAATTCATTCGTGTCACTGATATACAGGCAGATTGGAATGTGAGTGTATCTATTTACATGTTTGTCAACGTAGTAAAACTTGGCAAAAATATAACTGTGCTTCTCTAGGGAAGAAGCGAAGGGTGTTTGCTGTTGAAAGGTGTCATATGCATAATGCTGCAATTAAATATCTGCGTGGCTTTGAAAGCACATCCTTTTTGCCCATGCCTGTACCTTTTTTTTGTGTTTAGTTTACTGAAATTTTAAATCAAAGGACATAACTTGCTCTAGGTTTTTGGTTTGTGTTTTTTTTAAAGATTTTATTTCATTGTTTTTAGAAAGAGGGGAAGGGAAAGAGGCAGAGAGGGAGAGAGACATCAATGTATGGTTGCTTTTCACCTGCCTCCAGCCACAGACCAGACTGGAGACCTGGTTTGCAACCTTGTTATGTGCCCTGGCTGGGGAATCGAACCTGCAACCTTTGGGTTCACAGGCCGGCGCCTTATCCACTGTGCTACCAACCAGGGCTGGTTTTTTTTTTTCAAATTAAGGAGAAAAGAAATTATTCAAGTTTCGCAAAAGTTGCCTAAAGTGACACAGCTCATTCGCAGCTGAGCTGAAACCGAACCTAGGACGCTGGATTCCAGTTCTCTGACTTCTCCACCATTGCCCACCACCATCCTAGTCACAAAACAGAGAGTTGGAGAATCTAGCCGACACTTTGCTTTCATTCTCTCTCCCTCTTTATAGAGGGCAAAGAAACAAAACCTAAACAAAACACACCCCTGATGTACTTTAAAAGAAACATTTAACAATGCATCCAGGCTTGTGAAGAAGATCAGGAATATTTGCGATATGCTCATTGGGAAGTATGTTATCATCCAAGGCCCAGGCAGTTTGGCAGAGGGAGATGCTGTTCAGGGCAACTGAAGACAAACTTTGAAGGGAGGACCAAAGAGGGTTCTTCTTCACTGATCTGATAATGTGTGGCTGCCATCAAATTCCTGATGGGGTCCGACACCTTTACAACAAACCCCTTAGAAAGGGGGGGCGGGAGGAGTCTATCAGACACACGGAAAGCAAAGCAGAGAATTTCATCTCCTTCCGCGTTTCCTGGGCCTCAAGTCAGGGCCTCTCCTGCAGTCCTCGCCTGCCCCACTTTTCCTGTTCATGCCACCGTGACCCGTGGGTAAGGGGATCGTGTGTTGGCTTGGGCTAATCACTCCCAGGTGACCCTCTATTTGGAGAAACAGATCCCTTTCGGTTGCTGTCACGGTGCACTGATCCAGTGACGCCAGTAGTTACTCCGTGTACTTTCTCCTTACTCGGGTTTCTTTCCCCAGATCTGTCCTGACTCGAAGTGCAGTTTCTTACCAAAGAAGTTCTGAGTGACAGGGGGGAAAACACCAGCACTTGGTCAGATTTCAAATGCAAGAGCTGACAGGAGGCCCCAGATCAGAGAAGCAGCCGCCCACTCCCGGGGAGTCCAGAGAATCCCCAAGTGAGATGTCCCCTGGCCTTGGTGGGTCCTCCCCACGGCTGCGCTGGGCAATCGGGCCCTTTCTGCCTGCGGTCTGCCCTTGTCCCAGACTGCACCTTTCCTGGCGTGTCCGATGCACAGGGGACATTTGTCCCGCTGTTCGTGGGTGGCCAGTAAAGGGAGCATTCAGCCACTCTTCCTCTGTGATGGCCTTTGCGTAGGAAATAGGGACACCTCAAAATACCAGTCCTGTGTTTAGAAGTGACTTTTAAGGAGGGTTTGTTTATACCCGTGGATTTTAGAATTAGATGAAGCCGGTTCGCGATCCCTGTTTTGCTTCCTTCGCGGTGTGACCACGCACAAGTTACGTGCTCACTGTGCCCCTCGGTGTCTTCATCTGTAAAATGGGTTGTGCTGATAATAACTCACACGGTGTTTCTGCGGGTTGTTCCGATGAGAACGGCCTAAGATCCGCTGTCATCAGCCCCGTGAGAGAAACAAACTCCCGTGGGAAGTAGAAGGGGCTGAGGTGGCGTGCGCACCCCTCCCTCCGGACACGGCTGAGCACAGGTGAGCACAGGTGAGCACGTTTTCCTCGTCTAGCGCACGCTGCTCCACGGAGGGTCCCCTCGGTCCCAGCACCCATGAGGGTCACAAGAAAGGAACGATGACACATATTTCCTGTTCAGGGTGAGGCGGCTGAAACGGTGGGGTCTTCAGGCCTGTGGCCCAGCCCTTTCTACGACCCAAGACAGGTAGCCTTGTGTCTTTGACAAGGTGATTCAGGCACATCAGCCACACACAGTCCTCAGGCCAGAAGGGTCCGGCTGAGTGAACGTGCACTGATCCCCGCTGTAGCGTGGGCTAAGGCTCCCGCAAGTGAGGCAGAAACAAACCTTGTTGTTCCCCACGCCTGGCCAGAGAACCCCTTTTCCTAGGCGGCGTCCATCCTCGTCCCTGGGGATGCAAGTTCTGGAAATGCCATTTGGAGAACACCAGACCAGAGACTTGCTCTTTAGCGTTTACTAAGTGGTGTCTTGAAAGAATTAAATTATTATCTGGGCCCGAGACTCCTCTCTCTGCGAAAGGATTAGAAACCGCACTGGTAAAGCACTTCCATATGCTTAGCACGGAGAACCTGGATAAATGGAGATTCAGAGTGTTGAAAATCATAAATCCACTCCTGTTTTGAACACGACTGTTAATTAATTTGCCCTTTGAACCCGCAGCGTTTCCATCGTTTGGGGCTCTGGTGGGCTTCTCCTTCTGGATTCTAGATGTTGATGCAGGAACCGGTCTTGTCTGGTTTAAGAGATAAAGTCCCTCTACCACGCTTGGCTTTGATTTTAGGTTGTAATCTACAAGGAGATGCTTTTACATGGAAAAGGGCCTGTGTATAGGTCACTTGCAATTGTCCGTGTTCACCCAGATTCCTTCTCTCTCTTCTTCTTCCCCTGCGCTTACCTAGGGACTCACAGAACCATAACTGACCTTGCGGGAAATGCTTTTGGTCGCTGTTCACGGACACCCGCCCTGAGCCCGGCAAAGTGTGCGGAAAAGAGCCCGATTCCCGTCGAACTCAACTCGAGGGCTCCTCGCCGGTTCTCACACCTCTTTCATGCCTTTGCTCCTCCCTCAGTCCCACCTCCCGCCCCCTCCACGTTGTCTGTGTTGTCAGCTTCGTCTGGTGAACTCGGTGCTCTCTGTGTTTAAAAAATGTGACCGTTGCTTTATTTCAACACTCTGCGTTGCCTGGAGTTCGGCACTTCTTCACTTAGGTTTTCCGAGCAATGTTTTTTGCAAGAGGAGGAGGCAGAGGTAAACGGGGCTCTTCCCTGCAGGACTCGTCAGTGCCTTTATTATTTTACTAGGCAGTTAGTCTGCGGAAGGGAGACAGAATCGTGTTTGCCATACTACTTCACCACCGAACCTCTCCTTCAACCCGTTAATAGCAAAGAGAACTTTGGAGAGTGAGGGTGTAGGATCAGACCCACACCTTGCAACCTGTATTTTCCATAACCGCTTCTTCAGCACCGTTACCGCTTTGATGATCTGTCCCTGCAAAACCTATTGTGGTATAAGTCCTGGCACACGTAGCATGTCTCATGTTTTAGTCTCTTCTCTCCCCAGCCACTTCTCCATGGACCCGGTGCTGCTTCCTAGCAAACCTGGGAGCCTCTAGTTTCCTTCTCTGCACCCGAGTGGGAGACCCAGCCCCCCTGGGAAAGTTCCTGACCACTTAACCCACCGGGCGCGTGTACCCCCCAGCACAGCCTTCGTTAGTGCTGTGCTGGGTGCTTCCTCACACCTCTGCCCTTCCTGTCTGGAAGCTGAAACCTCACGGGGGTGTGCGTGTGAGCTCTCGTGGGCCCTACACACAGTGGAAACGCCACTGGATGGAAAGGAGTTTATATTGTGTTTCGAAGACCCATGACTCATTTTCCCTCCCAGGGTCCTTGGAGCGAGGTGGGGTGGGCTGGTTGGCTTACCTACCTCTTGGTCCTTGGGGTGGACGGAGGCTACAGACCGGCAATGAATAATTGCTGTAGAAATCTCAACAAACGAACGTCTTCCGTGAGAAAGGGTAGCAGACTATGAACACACAGCCCTGTTATGTTCTCCAAATGAGCTTGCAGTCTGTTGGGGGTTTTATACCGTTGCACCAAAGCCATTGTTGGAACCTAGAACCAAGAATGGCTCCTGTCGGGTGAGGAGGAGACACAAGGCACGGAAGGGTGCCAAGGACAGCATTCACCAAAGAGTGGGGGGTGATTTTGACTGAAACTAGGAGGAACTAAGGCGTTGGGAAGGCAGGGAGGAGGGTGAGGAGACCCCCAGCACGGGAGAAACACAGTCTAAACGAAGACAAGAAGGCAAGAAGCTGCTGCCGTGCGGCCACCTGCAGAAGCGTTATGGGGACAAAGGTAGCATTCTCAGGGGTCAGACTGTGGAAGGCTTTGGGCCGCCTAGGCTGTGTCGTGGCCATCAAAGCAAATGCTAAGGCAGTCAGTGATGAGATCCAAGGACACTTTAGGAAGCTGACCAGAGGAGGAAAAGGAGGGCCTTCCTAGATGGCCTGTATCCCCATCCTGTTGTCCCCAGCAGGCTTGGGCATAAGGAGGAGAGGTGACTTCCAGCCTAGCCAGGGGACAGATGGGGACTTCAGGGCCTTTGGTGAGGGCCTTTGATGAGCTTGGCCACGCGGTGCCTGACGCTCTTGCTGTCTACCATCCCGTGGCCACACCTTTGCACTTTCTCTGCGGACAGGTGCTCAGCCTCGTCACGAAGACTCGTTACCCCTGAGCACGGTCTTCACTCACCTGAGCTTCTCTCCGGGTCCCTCTCCAGCTCTGTCACTGAGCCCCCTGACCACAGCGCATTGCGGCAGGCGAGGGAGGCAAGTTCTCCAGGAGGACCTGTTCCAACACTTAGGATTCCGCTTCTCCTGGTGTGATGGGTGGGTTGGTTCAGGCTTCAGGGCACCGCCTGTTAGAATCAGGCATGATTTATGGAGAAAGGGCATGATTCGTGTGGGGGGAGGGAATGTGTATAGACTATCTTCTCTTAATTGGGTGAGGATTATTGTGGGAGTGCCAGAGGCCCAGGCAAAGATGCGCTTTGTGTTATTGGCTGTCACTGTAGTTTTTCTTTTACTTGCTCTTTCGCGGGAAGTTTCGAAGCTCTTGCAACAACATGTGTTTTTGGAATGCTCAGGCTTTTTTTTTTTTTTAATACATACAATTACGGAGTTTGCCTTATGGTGTTTATGTTATGCAGATACCTACCTACAAGATAAAAATAGTGAACGGTTTTATGGCCCTTGACTGTGTTCAAGGCATTGTTGAACGCACAGACATACACAAGCTCACCTAATTCTCTTAGTCACCCCCTGACATGGCTTAACACCCGATCTGCCATCAGGGACCTGAAAGAGGGTGCGTGTGGTGGCACTGGGATCCAAACCCAGGTCTTGTCTGCAGTCAGAGATCGCAGTCGGTGCACCTGACACACCATCACCACATTACCTTCCCTCGGTTGCCGTGCAGAAAGCTGCCACCTACCACGATGTTTCTACAAGAAACCCGTGTGTTTTAACTAATGTTCTACATAGGAACGATGCATTTCTCACTCAGCAGATTCCTTTCTTTGCCAGAAATTCTTGGGGGAAAATACGAATGACCCCCAAAAAGCCATGCAGCGGCCTTGGATTGTAGGATGTGACCATCAGAGGGGCGACTGAGAAGTCAAGAGACATGAGTTCCAACTCGCGCGTTGACTTGGATGAGCTGTGGGGCCTTGTGCAGGTCGTTTACCTTTTCTGCGGCTGTTCCCTGTGCGTGAAAGGGCTTCCCTGTTAAAGTTCCATGAAGTTGTAACATGGGACAGTGGAGGGAGAGGGTTGGGCCTGCCTTTGAGAAAGACCCAGGCTCCGGGCCACCTCCTTCGAGGATGCCCAGACCTCGTAGACCTGTGTTGGAAGCTGTGGAAGGAGACCGAGCAGGACAGCAGGGTCTCCCACAGAAACGTAACCTTTAAATGAGCATCATCGTGTACTAGCAACGTATTCTGTGTTTTCCTGGTACGCTCTCTGTCCTTTCCGTGGAATTAGGTTTTTCTCCCAGATTATGAATTTGGTCACTGTTTCCTGTTAGCACCACCATAATGGTCACCAGCAGAAGGAACACAGGTTAAAGCAGTTTGCTCGCTGCTGTCGTGGTTTATGAATCGGATTCAACTTGAGCCCAGCGTGTTATCAACACGTCAGGCTTGACGGGTGACCATTGTACTTGCGGGGATAATATTCGAGGAGCCCCGACTTTTCAGTCAGATTGTAATTCCCATTCTGAATTTAATATGTGCTCCGCAAGGTTTCTTTTCTGTTGCTCGTAGTATTGTTGACTGGGACGTGCTCCTGTACAAGAAAGAGAGGCAAGAACCGGATACGTTACTGCCCGAGAAAGGACTGCTTTTGTTGGACGGCACCTCATGCCTTGCTGGGACCCCTTTCTTTTTGCTCTACGTTGGACTTTTTTTCTCCTAGTACTTGAGAAGTCCAGGAAGGGAGTACAATTTAAGCACAGGTAAACGTTTAAGTACCCAAGCCTAATGCGAGTCTTTGAAGTTTGTTGCCTTGTTGATGGCTAATAGATTCGGACTGCCAAGTTGGTTGTGAATGAAACATTTTCCCGTTGCCGAGTTGATGGACTTACCCCGGCCCTCTCTTAGAACAACGTAAGACAGTGGGCATGAACACGGGGCGGTGAGGTGGGAAACAGGCCCCAGTGGTGTCTATGCATCATCAGTGGGTTTTATTTCGTGGACCAACATGCCTGGAAGTTGAAGCAAGTCATCCTCACGTTGAATACCTGGGCACAAATTAGAGGAAAGAGAGAAAGCAACTTGGGGTTTAGAGTGCTTTTTTCCGTGAATGGGGCCATTTTGTGGCTTTCTACCACTTGGTTGAGCTCTAGAACCTTCTATAAACAGTTGTACAGACTAGAGCAGACCAAGCCAGGTGTGTATTCACCCCCCACATATATTCCATGTGCCTGGGCTCTGAGGGTTTAGAAAACAGTGTTTCTCTAAACCTCCATTTTTAATCTACTGACGGTGCTTTAGGACATGTTACCAACATTTTGAAGTTCCCAGATTGCCTGGAAAACTTACCAAGACTATTTACGGAGGGTTTAAACAGAGATTTTTAAAAATGACGTAGGAAGAGAGGATGAAAGGACAGAACTTGTTAATAAGCCCAAGAGCCCCTGAAGGGAAGGCCAAGGCAGGGAACGGTCCCCAGGTCCCCAAGGACAGGACGGCGGAGGGTCGCGTTGTCAGATACACTGCGGCGAAGGCCGCATCTCCTTTTTCTCTTGGTCAGGTGATCATTAAAAGCATATAAAAATGTCATCATTGCTTAGAGCAGTGGCCCCTCCAACCATGGTCCTGCCCTATGGTGGGACTGGCGGCTCTCCGTCCTTTGTCGTCCCGAGAAGGGGTTTCCCTTTAATAACTTGGGGAACGCCTGTCGGGGCTCTTGTCCCGTGTGGTTCCTTGCTGGCGTGTAGGCAATTACTCTCGGTCTGCTGCTGTTCCCTCAGCCCATTCGCTGGTCAAGGGTATCTCAGGTCCCCCTGGAGGGAGACAGGCAAGGCAGCCGTGCTCTGAGGGGAGCACCCTCGGAGGAAGGAGGAGCACCCTGGGGGAGAGGCTACTTCTTCAGCATTTCACTCACGGAATCAGGAATCTGTGTGACACCGAGGCATGTCCCTATGCCGGGCCGGTTGACATCTTCGGTTTTTCGGAGCTTACATGAGGTGTCGGGTTCAGGCACTGGTTCAGCAGGTCTGTCTGTCCCTAAATGTCTCCCTTTTGCATCATCACTGTGCCTGCAGCCTCTCAGTGGCATCCGTGGTGAAGGGTTAGGGACACGTTGGGACATCAGGCCAATAAACCACAGAAACGATGTGGCGAATGAAGTGCAGTGACATTGTTTGAGGAGACGCTAGGATCCCAGGTTGCCGGGGACGATCCTACCTGTTCCTACAGGTGGGACCAGGGAAGACCTGTCTGAATCTGACTAGGTTGTCCGGGAAGGCTGGTGAGGTGGCAGGACCTCCTTCCGGGTTCGTGTCCTCGAGGAGGCCTAGGTCACCCAGGGGCACATGGAGAGCTGAGGAAAATGAGGGACCGGTCGCTAGATTAGAAGGAGGTGCGGCCCAGCCTTGCGGGGACCTGGCGGGAGCCTCGAATGTGCAGCTGTTCTGAAAACAAGTCACTTGCTTTTCAATCCCTTTCAAGACCTCACAGCCCGAGCTCCCCTGGGAGGAAAAAGGTGCCTGGCTGACTGAATGTTCTGGTTGATGAATAGCAAACCCTTTTATTTTAAGAAATAGTATATCCAAAATACACTCTTTTTTCCCCCACTTCTCTGCCCTTGTCCCTTTCATGCCACATAGGGAATCCCTTAAACTCGTGTTGCACTGATTTGATATTTTGAGGATTCTCCCAGGTTCATTTGACTTTGGTACCATCTTCATGGTAAGACAGGAGCAGGTAGGTCATGTAAATTCAGGTGACATTCTGTAACCTTGATCAACGAAGGAAGCACTGATTGTGGGTGTATTACCTACGTGAAGGTGGTTGGCGCCATTGGAGTACGGGGTGAGGCAGGCTGATAGCAGCACAGGTGGCAAACGGAAGAGGCAAGCTCTGTCATCAGATGCCACAGTTGGCCCCCAGAGGGAAGAGAGCAGGCAGTAAAAATAGAAGCCACCACAGACAGAGACCTCAGGTGGGGTGGGGAGCCGACCACTGGAAGCTGGTCAGAATCCGCATCTGTTACCAGCGATGCACGTGGCTTGAGTAGAAGCGGATGTTCTTGAGGTTTTCCTGGTCTTTGTGGCCGGAGCAATTCCACGAAAAGGTTAAAAACAATCATGTACCACCCTTTTAACTTGCTACGTTATATTTTCATCATCGGAGGGAATTTGCACGAACATGTCTACCACAGGATCGCACAGTTGGAAAATAGGAAATTTTTTTTTTTTTTTCAATAGCTGTCAGAAAGTTTGGGATGGTCACTTATCACACTAGTAACTTCATAATGTGGAATTGACCTTTATTAACTTTGGTCTCGCTGATGTTAAATTGTGTGATGGTTTGGATAAAAACTGGACGAGGCTTACCTTTACGGAACTTGCTAGATTATGTGGTTGTGTAAGCAGAAACCATCAGTGACTATTGTAAGCACCTGAAGAGACCATTTTTTGGACATTCTCCTGTATTTGAACCACTGATAAGCTGTTTAAAACTCATTCCCTCTAAGGGAATCCTTGCTGCTTTTGGGGGTGATGTATTAATTCCAGGTTTTATGCTGGGCAGTGGGCTTCTGATTCACCGGCAGTTCTTTATGTGGCCAGTGGATCTTTCCCAAAGTTTGTTCATGAGTTGATTTGAATCAGTTCAGGCCTGGTTTCCAAAGGGGGCAAAAATCACTTAAAGTAGTGAATTCGTTTTTAGACTAACCTACCACCGTCTAGTATGCATGCAGTGGCTTTTAGTAGTTATTTCGCCTACAGTATGGATTATGCTGGCCTGTTGTGCTCTGAACTGCGATGTGAATTATCATTTTATAATATTATTTCTTGGGGCAATACGTTCTATTCTACAGTGGATTGTGGTTTATACATTTTTTTTTAAGTCACGGACACCTGTGTGCATATTTGAATTATGAAAATGAGCGTAAACGCTGTTTAATAAGAAGCTTCAGATTTACCCCTCAATTCTCGTAGCCTTTCTGTTGTTTTAAGACCTTTCCACATCATCATTATGAATTTCAGTTGTTACCCTGAGGTGGGTAGTAAGAGTTTCACTGTTCACTCTTTTGAAGGGGAAAGTGCTGGTTACTAGAATCTTACTTGTTGTTAAATCTTTATCCTTAATTTCACAGTTTTTATGAGTTCCAGCTCTGCTCCCTTTAGCCCACATTTGTGGAGTTTACTCAAGGTGAACATGTTATTGCTTGGAATCTTATATGATTTTCTGTCCTGAAAACTTAAAAACCTAGAAATGCAGATCTTGGTTATACGTGGCTTACCGATGGTTGCTTAACCTTATTTATTAGCGTTTTAGTCTTTTGATTCCCTTACCTGCTTTAAAGAATGTAGGGTCGCCATAATGGTTATTCTGGAGAGTGGGCACCTTTCCTGGCTGGGTTTAGGAGAGGTCCTTCCATGAAAACTTCAGTCCTTAAACCTTAGGGTCAGGTCTGCTGTACCAGATATGCCCATGGTTTTTTGGGGTTTGGATTTCCTCCTCCTCCTCCTCACCCGAGGACATGGGCTGGTTTTCATATTTCACTCAATCTTCCTTGAACAACTGTGAAATCTCTTCAGGTAATAAGAATCCCGTGCCCTCCTTTTGGCTGCCTGTCAGAGAGCGTGTCTTTTTTTAGTGCCTCTGATGTGCGTTTCCTGTTCTGTTTTCAAATCTTGCTAAACTTGAAAAAGTTTTTGAACCTGGGGAAATGCGTATCCTGATCTATTTCAGTACCCATGCCAGTGAGTGAAATTACACTAACTGCTTTTAATCTCCTAGTCACTTCAGTTTTGGTATGAGAACATTGTGATATTTGTGAACAGGCTTTTGTGCCAGGAAAATAATATAAAACCATTGCTCGGAGAAATCGTGCCATTAGGAGCCATCAGCAGCACATAATAATGCAATTAATGACAATCAGGGGCCAACTTACCGCCTGCCTTATCTGACGTTTCTTTAAAGAGCAGAACATATGAAGTTTATTTTATGATTTTATTTTATTTTTTTACTTCGTGCGAGTATTTTTACATCTGCTTGTGATTATTTTGCCTTGTAACTACCACCTCAGGCCCAGTTCTTTTTAGGGGGAAAAAAATGAATTCCTTATGTAATAAGTTATCGTTTGGAAAATTTCTCTGACAGACCGTGAGCTCTTCTTATGAAACATTCAATAGAAAAAAAAAAAAAGTGCAGCTGTAATTCACTACAGAAATATGGGTTTATAATGGAAAGATAGTAGATCTTCTGGATCCAAGTAAGTTACTTTTGTGAAGATGAAAATTTGTACCTCATATATTAATAATGTATTATGAAGTGTTGCAGGGTAAAAAACAGCCCATCATGTGGACGAACTCTAAGTGGTACCAAGACCTCATGGCATCAAGGGGAGCCATTTGGCTCTTGTTCAAGGTGACTGACTTATTAGAAATATCTTCGGCGCTGGCTTATACTGAATCATATTCTAAAGGAAGAGTTATGGTCAGATTCCACAATATGTATAAACATTATACAGACTTTAAAACAACACAGGTGCATTGAAAGATGTTAAGTTTAAGGCAGAAGTACAAAGGCTGTGTGTGAGAGGCTTAAAATAGTATATTTAACTTGACTAACAAAAGGGGTTTCTTGCAGATTGCAAAGTGGTGGATTTTAAAACGAGAAGCCTGGTATTTTGCAGCCTAGGAAGCCTGTGATATAGCTGTTGTGGGCGAGGGGAAGACTTTTGCCAAAAGCTCAGTAAACAAACAAGAGAAACCCACATAAGCTGATGGCTCTGGGCCTCCTAGCTCGTTGACCATCTGTTGATTTGTTTTTTAATCCTGTGTCTTCTCACCCCACCATGCCTATGTGTCTGACCCTTTGGGATTCAGATCTGCTAAAACAAGATTAATCCGTCATCCCGTGCGGTTCTGCTGTTTGCTTTCCAGTGAAAGTTCGAAGAACCACGAAAAGACACAAACATTTCTGGAAGTCACGTTCTGAGACTGGCGTCTAAGCTGTGAATGCCACTTCTCAGATTTTTAACGCGTTACTTATTTTTTTCAGAAGCCGCCTTTTCATTTTAATATAAAGGGAATTGTAAGTCCTTTTTTCCTCTATACCAGTTACGTCCTGTTGGCGTGTTCAGACTCGTCTGTAAGCCTTTTGAATTATGCACGCATAGCATTTTGGGGGATTGGTTTATTTTTTGGGGTGGTGTTCCACTCTCAATTTCCAGGAGGGTGCTGGAGATTTTCTGCACAGCTCTTCAGCGGCGCACCTTTCTTCTGCGGCGTGTGATTTAGGGATTGTTTCAGAGACTGCAGGCACATAATACCACCCTTTATCATTCCACAGGTATCCTGTCTTGTGAGGATGAGCGATACAACGTATGTGAACAGTCTTTGAGCTCCTGTTTCAATCAGGCATATGATTCGTTCTATCGCTGTTATCATCTGTGCTTGCCCTAAAAATTGCCCAGGGACGCTCCACGGTGACCCAGTGACCACCTGGCATGGAAGTGGCTTCTTTCCCCAGGTGGTACCTCCCCTGCTCTGTCATGGGTTTGAACTGACTCTGTCACCCTGGAGCGCGGATGAACTCTCTTCTCCAGGCCTGCTGTCCCCTGGAGCTGAAGTGCAGGCTTGTGCCTGTTACTGCACTGGGGTTCCCCCTTGCTCCCCTTTGGCCTGGGCAGTTGACATGGCTTTCTTGCAGCTCCTATGAAGCCAGTGGTGAGTGGACACCCACTCGTCTTCCTTACAAAAGGTGCTCTGGTTTAGATGTGTCTGTGCCCATATCCCAGCAGATGGCAAGAGACAGATTGCAGAGACTCGCAGGGAAAACAACCCTGCGGGCATCCAACCCTCGTTTGGAGCTACTACTCCAGGTGGGTGTGGGAAAGCCTTCCTCTCCCGGGAAAAGGGGCCCTTTGTACGTCATTTTCCTTCAACCGTGCCTGAGCGTCCCCCGCCTCTCTTCCCCCCGCCCTTCCTGCCGTCAGAACTGAGCAAGAAGCCTTTGCATTCGCTGCCCTCAGAGCAGGGGAGAGCCACTCGGCCCCAGCTTCAGCCTCCCGAGTTCTCTTGAAGCAGCTGCAATCTCGAGTTGACTCCTGGAAGGCTCAGTCTTAGCGGGACTGGAGATTATTAATCTTCAGAGCTTTTATCACTTTGTTGAGTGTTTTAAAACGTACTTACGTGAAGCAATTGTACGGAGCGCTTTCCAATAGCATTTTTTCCCTGGATTTGTAGAGCTGTGCACGCACAGACGCAGAGACGACACATGTAGCTTGTAGTTTTACAGGCTAATTAAATCGGCATGTGGTGGGCCGTCTTTGGTTGCCAGAGGAGAGTCACAAAGTCCCCAGGGCTCCTAGTCCTCAGGCCCTGAGTGGCTTCCTGCTGCCTCTTTCACGATGTTCTGCCCCAAGACGGTCATCAGCAAAGCGTACGTGACCGGCTCAAGATGACAGGGATTATGGAGAAACTGAGCCCCAACTCTGCTTTTAGTTCTTACTTGCTTAAAAACATAGAGGCTTCTGCCTTTCTCGTTCTTCCCTCCATTTTCTACAGGTTTTTACTGTAGGTGGCAGTGGGTCTGTGGTCAGCATCTTAGAAGAGGGGGTCCAAGGAGAGGCAGTGGGGTTCTGCCTTCACTTTATGGACAGCATTTCTCTGAGGTGGTGTGGCCTTCCCAGGGAGCCTCTCCTTTTGGGGAGAAGGGCTGGGACTATGCCCTGCGGAGCTGTGCTGTTGGAGGGTCGTTACTCACATGTAGGGAGACCCTTTGGCCCTGGGAGCTGGACCTCCACCTCCACAGCTGGTGGCTGTCCCCTTGCATTTCCTGCAGGTGTAATTGGTGCCTCTCTGCAAAGCCCTCTGGGGGACTTGCGCAAAAGAGGATGTTGAGCAGGGCCCTTTGAAAACCCAACTCTTGAGCGAGATGGAGTTTTGCATCAATACTCTAGATGGTCTTGACCCAGAGACCCCACGCTGGCTGGAAGTTTTACAGGAACACTTTGCAGGTGCTCACCTTGAACTCCAAGTGCTGCCCAAGGTGTAAAAGCCTCCTGTGGACCCGAGTTCTATTTCTTGGGGGACACCAGAGCCCTGTCTTGGGTGCACATGTGTCTTTGCGATGTTGTCTATAATTTGAAAATTAAGGGGAGACTCCATGCTGTCTGAATCATTACCCCTAACATTGCCAGGCCCCAAGCTCTTGGCAGTTCCCCAGCGCGCCTGCGGGGACCGTGCCGTCCCATCTGTCACCCAGGGGACGTTCGGAAGCCTGGGGGTCTGAGCTTCGTTTCCTTGGGGGGAGACGCCAGTTTTGGCTCAGCAGCCCACCTAGTTGGCTCTGACCTGCCAGTGGATGACACAAAGGCTTCTTCGCATGCCTTGCTTCTAACATTCACACGCCAGAAATGGAGCTCCACCAGAGAGATTTTTTAAAATGAAAGTCGTCACCTTAAGTTGGGACGAGGAGATGAGGTTGCCAACGTGGAATGATTTGAGAGGTGCTGAAAGGTGACTCTCTTGGGCCTTCTGCCCAGCTGTTGGCAATTCCTGGCGTCTAGTGGGGATCTGGGACCCCACTTCTCCCTGCTGGCCGGCTCTGGCCTGAGCCAACTTGCTTACCTGCCACACCCCCCCTTTCTTGTGTTCAGAGTGAGGGGGTGGATCAGGGGTCGCCAGGAAGGCAATGCGAACGAGTCAAGTGGCCAAACGGACATTCTCATCTATCGTTCCTCCAGGCACGTGGGCCTCCGAGTACCGCTGTGTCTCGGGAATCGAGGAATACACCTTTAGTGTGGGAAACGCTTACAACAGTGCGTGCGCGGTGCTATGCTGTGCGGCCACAGATGTGGGGTTGGGGGCAGTGCGGTCCGCCTGCAGGGACGCTGCTCAACTCCAGCGTTCCTTGCTGTTCGGGAGCAAAGGTGCTTTGCTGTGGTATCTCCAGATTTTCTTTTCTTTTCTTTTTTTTTGATGCTGTCAATCTGCAAAAATTTCCCAATTTCTAAAAACACTATCAGGACCAAAAATAATAATAATTAAAAACTATGTGTGAGCTGAATTTGACCCATTTTCCATCTCTGCAACAAACAACAACCCAAGGTTACTTTATCTATCCAGCAAAGGTATCATTTAGAACGGGAGGGCAGATGAAGTGCTTCCCAGACAAGGTAAAGCTAAAGGAGTTCATCACCACCAAGCCATTATTATATGAAATGTCAAAGGGACTGCCTTAAGAAAAATAGGATCAAAATTATGAACATTAAAACGTTAATAAACTCACAACTATCCATAACAGAACTTAAAAAAGTAATAATAAAAATGAAAACAAGCTAAGCAAACAACCAGAATAGGACTAGAATCACAGGTCTGGGGTCATTGGGAGGGTTATCAGCTGGGAGGGGGTGAAATGAGGAAATGGTGCAGGGATTAGGACACATAATTGGTGGTTATAAGATAGGGAGAAGTTAAGAGTAATAGAGAGAAAGGTGACATCAGAGAACATATATGCACGCACAACCCATGGATATGAACTAAGTGGAGTGGGATTGCAGGAGGGAGTGGGGGTCCTGGGTGGAGGGCAGCAAAGGGAAAAGAAATTGGGGCAACTGTAAGGGCATAATCAGTAAAATATACTTTAAAAAAACCCTCTAAGTTCTTTTAGCTCCAAGCTCTATAGGACTTTACTTTTAGTTACTGCTGACCTAGAACGCTGTGGACTACATCACTGCAGCAGAGTTGCTGCTCAAAAAAAAAATTTTTTTTTTAATCTGAGGATATGCTTGTTGATTTTTAGAGAGAACAGGAGAAAGAGAGAAAGAGAGAGAAAGGGAAAATAAAACATTGATGTGAGAAACATCCATCAGTTGCCTCCCATAATGTTGGGACCAGGGATTGAACCCTCGATCTAGGCATGTGCCCTGACCGAGATTTGAACCTGCAGACTTCTGGTGTGGGGGATGATGCTCCAACCAACCGAGGCACCACCCAGCCAGGTCTTGCTCACATGTTTTGAAGTAGGAGAAAATGTGAGCCCTCCTGTTCACCTGTACTTCACGTAAATCCAGTCTGTAGATGAATTCACTGACCGAAAGAATGAACGGGCCTGAACCCGTGAAGATTAGTGCTGATGAGAATAGATGATAAGGCCCGC
Source organism: Noctilio leporinus (assembly GCA_004026585.1). NCBI lineage: Eukaryota > Metazoa > Chordata > Mammalia > Chiroptera > Noctilionidae > Noctilio > Noctilio leporinus. The sequence goes on from PVIW01000642.1 coordinate 26,345, forward strand.
GACTTTGGATGCACTTTCGTTTTGCCTTCTCTGGGCCCCTTCATAGGTGCATGGATGCGCTGAGCTTATGGCTGAGGATAAACTGAGGATAAAGTGTTTTTGTTTTCTTTTAACTTTAAAAAATTCTAATCACCTACCTGATGTCACACTGTGTTTGATACTTCTTCACAGTTGGTCTTATTAAGTTCTGCCAGCAGTATTTTTGAGGGAAGAACTATCACATGAAAGTGTTTGGTGAGGAAACTGAGTTGCAGAAGCTTACGAATCACGCGAGGTCAGTTGCTGGCAGGAGAAAGAGCTGTGGTTTGCACCCCGGACAGCTGGGTCCCCAAAGACTGGTCCAGCATCCACTTCTTTTCTGTAACTTTTCCACAGCCTGGCCTTGCAGGGAGCCACCGGCAGGTTCTGTGACCCTGACTCCTAAAGGTGCCGAGTGTAGAATGTCCGGGAACGGGAAGGACTGAAACGCAGGCCTTGTAACATGTTTCACGTTTGGTCATGTTGTTTTCATTTGCAGTCGTTTCGGGGAAGGGCTGTTTCTTAAATCTTCACTGGCGGGTTTGCCCCAGAAAAAGTGAGAGCAGCTCCAAAATGAGCAGCATTTGTCACTTCATAAGGACCAATTATTCCGTTTTCACAGTTGTTTCCTGCACCTAATCCAGGAAGTGGGACCCTGATTTGGGTTTTGAATTAGAATTGCAGACAATAGCAAATTGGGAACATACATGCCGTCCTCTCGTGTTGAAAGAAAACTGGACGGGTGTGAATTTAAAAAGCATGTTCATTGTGCACCTTTTATGAAAAACTTTCCTCGATAAAGACCTCTTCGGGTTTTGTATTTAACATTTCAAAGGGTGGCGGGGGGGGCTCTGCCTTGGGAAACGTGGCCCAAGGTTTTCACTGTTGTCATGATCCCACTTCAAAGCCCGAAGAACTGCAGGCTATTTTTGGGCCAATGCTTTTAATCCTAACCTTTGTATTGAGATTAAGAACAGAAAGGATTGCCCAAGAGGGGTAAGCCAAAGTTTTTTTGTTTTTGCTTTGTTTTCTTCTTTCCAGAGAATTACAAAGAAAGCTTTCCTCTCTGTTTTGTACTCAGTTATACATATGTGTGTGTATATATATATGTATGTATATTTATACATATATATGTGTGTGTGTGTATGTATATTTATATATAAATTTATATATATATATATATAGGATGAAATCTGCACAATGATTTGTCTGTGATTAAAATAATAGCTGCAGCAATCAAAGGGCACTCACAGATCAACTGTGGTGTGCACGCCTGTTTCCATAAAAGATTAAAGAGCAGAAATCCTTCTAAAGTTAGCTTGCATGTGGCGTGATTTCAGTGTTTGCAGGGGCTGTTTGTTGGGGGGGAGGGGTTGCTGTGAATTAGCTGTGGGGCCTGAAGGTGTCTCGGCCCCACCTCCACTGACACTTTGCCCAGGGGACCCTGGGGTGGCAGCTGCTGTCCCCAATCCTCATCGTCCATCTGTCCCCACCTCTGTGGACCCACATACACCCCTCACACCCTTTCCTTCTCTCAGCCAAAATGTCAAACGCGACCGTGCCACAGCGTCTCGTGGAATAAAAACTCCGCTGAACGGTACTTACCGTGGAGGGAACCACAGAGCACCCTCGTGGGACGTTTCGCAAGCTCTCATACAACATCTCAGAATTCGGGGTACGCTGAGGCGTTTTCTAATGCTGAGAGATGTCAGCAGGGCTCGTGTAGCAAACTGCGTCAAAGGCAGTTCCCTGGCCACTACTCCCTTTACTATGGGCCACGGCGGACGCTTTCAGCACGGGCAGCTGCGTCTGCTGTCTTCTTGCAGAAATCTGGGTGATTTTCGGAGCTCCCAGGGGCATCGCTGCTTAGCCGCTGCTGGGCGGATGGAGCAGTTGGTGGGAACCATGGTGGGAGCGTGGCCAGGGGGCTGGGGGTGGGTGGAGCTGTGTGGCCTTAGCAAAGCCATTCTGTGCCTCAGTTCCTCCACCCAGATGGCTTCCACAGTCTTCTCTTCCAGCTCTCAGACCAGCAGGTTCTGCACTAGTGAATCCAGGCGTAAACCAGTCAACCAACCCACCAAAGCAGCTAGAGGTCTTGACGCAGAGGAGGAAGCACAGAGCTCAAAACATCCCTGTGAGAGTTTTGCAAAGATCAGGCCATGGCCAGATCAGGGACAAAGACGATTTGTCATATGCATTCAGTATGATTTAAACCCCCCCCCGAATGTTTGGAGGCCAGGAAAATGCAAAAGAGGAGCCTGAAACGTGAGATCAGAATGAACTGGCAGACTCTGCCCATGAAAGATGGGAGAGGGCAGGAGAGGGTGCGCCCAGGGAAGATGGAGAAAGAGGCAACAGAAGGATTTGACAGTCTGTCTGTCCATTATTTGCCTCCCAGTTAAAAATCTGGACAGCTGAAGTGTAAAATTTTAGCCTCTTACCTCCAACCGGTAAGGAACACCACAGGGTAATAATTTTGACTGTTCGGTAACTTATTTCTAAGTAGGAGCTAGTGATTTTTTTTTTTTTTTTTTAACCTGTGTACAGGTAAAAATTTTCTAAGGAAGGTCTGCAATCATTGGATATTTAAAATGTGAACCGCTGCCTGTGATAGTTCACTTTGCCTCATTGATTGGGCCAGTCATGTTTCAGAGGCTAAGTGAAAGAATGAAGGCGAGAACATTCTCTAAACGTAACAAACAATACCATGGGGTGGCCCAGGCCTCTGTAAGATCCTTCCTGCCTTCAGTGGGACCAAGGTAAATGGTCCTGTCCCCACTCCAAGAGCTGTGTAAGTTACCTGTAAACTCAGAAGGTGTCCAGGCAGCAAGAGAGAGGAAATCTGAAGCCCAATCCTGGAGAACAAGAAAAGACTTGGCCCATCAGTTAAAAGGACGTCAATCACTGTGACATATTTTAACTAAGTACTTGTTAAATAACGAAATAAAATTGTTGTTTTTTGGAAAACTAGAATTCACCATGAATTATTACCCAGGGTGCATAGGAAAACCTGACAGCAATATTGAAATCTCTGTGTAAGAGGATTCTGAGGCAGAAATTCACAGAAAGAATAGGCACCAAAAAATAATTTTTTGTTTAATTCTGCTGTTCTCACCCTCCCTGCAGCCTCTTTCATACCACAATTGAAATTTTCCCACTGATCTCATGCTGTGTGCCACATGAGCCATGACACCCATCGCTTGGTGACATTGGCCCATAATGACCAGAATCATTATAGATTGAGACTATTTGGGCATCCCTCATTCTAAAGGTGGAACTTAATTGGAACAAACATCTTATAAAATAACCAGTTTCAACTGGTTTGCACTTGAACTGACCCGGAACTGAATTAATGACAGGTAATGAGGGTTCTGGCTAAAGTACCATTCAGCGATATCCTTTATGGCCAGCGGTGCCCTGTGAGGAGCAGGGAGGAGTGACATATCAGGACTTCAGGTCTAATGCACGTAAACCCCATCTCACTGTGAGGGAAGGTTACAGTGAAAATGTTCTAATACAAATTGCAGCCCGTTCTTTCTTTCCAAGGATGCCCCAAATGGAATTCGGGGAACTGATCCCCTGAGATGCCATGCCATTCCCTTCCCTCTGGTAGACCCGTCTTTGTTTTTCTGTACATGGAGTTTGCTGTTCATGGACACGCTACTCTGCACCCACTGATCTTTACGGGTTCTTGAGTGCTGGGTTCCCGCCTTTTATAGCAATTATAAAAGAGAAAACAGGGCATTTCCCAGACATAAAACTCTCATTTCCCAGGGGGGTCGGTTAATCCTGGGTTTTAGCAAGAGTTCTGTGAAACCTATTTCAATTAAATTCTATCCTTTCACTCTCCCAGTTCTGGAGTATAACTCTGGCTGTATAAAGAGGAACAAAGCCAAGACTTTGGTCAATGTCAGAAAAATATCTTTCTTCCAACATTTAGGGTGGATGCTTGGTTTTGGTAGTTAAACAAATGGAGTGTGGAGTTTTCACAGCTGTTAGGATTTACTGTGTCGGGGCTGCACTTGAAACTGCTTGTCTGACATTTTTGCTGCTAATTTTTAAGTAGGCTTCATATTTCATAGAATCTCATGGCTGGAAGAGACTGTGGAAAACCTCTGGTCTGACCCACTTGCTTTAGACATGAAGCAACGAAGCCCAGAGAAGCCAAGAAGCTTGCTCAAGGTCCTAAAGCCAGCAAGAGACCAAGCCTACCTAGACCAGTGTTTTTGGTGACTTATTTCTGAATAGAATTTAGTGATATTTTTACCTCTGTCCAGAGCCAGGAGGAAGATTTTCCAAGGAATGCATGTTATTGTTGGAGCTTTAAAACTCAGATGCTTTTAGTACTACACTTATCAGGAGAATCACTTTGTAAGTAATAGAAATGTCTGAGCACTATACTGTACACCTAAAATACAATATAATACTCTATGTCAACTATAATTGAGAACTTAAAAAACTTAGATGATTTTATATAGTTGTTTTTTTTTAATTTAATTTTATTGTTGTTTTATAACATCCATCCCCTTTTTCCTTCCCTCTGTCCCCTTCCCCACCCACCCACTCCCCCACCAAGTCAATTCTACTTGTTGTCCATGTCCATGGTTCTTCCATGCTAGTTCCTTGACTAAACTGCTCCCCTTCTTTGCCTCCTCCTCCCACCTTCCCCTCCCTCCCTGCCCTCTGCCCACTGAAGGTCTATTCATTGTATTCATATACCTGGTTCTGTTTTGCTTGTTTGTTTGTTTTGTTCATTATTGTCTTGAAATGGATGAGATCATATGATATTTGTCTTTCACTGACTGGCTTATTTCCCTAAGCATAATACTTTCTAGTTCCATCCATGTTGTTGCAAAGGGTACAAGTTCCTTCTTTCTTTCTGCTATAGAGAATTCCATTGTGTAAATGTACCAAAGTTTTTTGATCCAATCATCCACTGATGGGCACTTAAGGCTGTTTCCAGCACTTGGCTATTGTAAATAGCGCTGCTATGAACATAGGGGTACATAGGTTCTTATGAATTGGTGTTTCAGGGTTCTTCGGGTATAGTCCAAGTAGTGGAATTGCTGGATCAAAAGGCAGTTCCATTTTTAGTTTTTTAAGGAAACCCCATACTGTTTTCCACAGTGGCTGCACCAGCCTGCATTCCCACCAACAGTGCACCAGGGTTTCCTTTTCCCCACATCCTTGCCAACACTTGTTGCTTGTTGATAAGTTGATGTATATCGCTGCGTTTTTATGATGCACAAGTTCCAATGTGTACAGAAGTAGAGAGAATAGAAACACAAAGGCAATAGCCAGCTTCAGCAATGATCAATTTATGGTTCATCTTATTTCATCTCTGTCCTTACTTACTCTCCCAGCCCAGATTACTGTGAAGCAAACCCAGACATACCGTTTTACCCATAAACGTTTCATATGATTTCCGAAAAGATTAGGACTTTTTAAAAAACATAAGTACAATACTATTAACCTAAATAAGTTATCACGATTCCATAATCTTGTCAAATGGCCCATAGTCTTTTGGAAAATCTATTATAAATATTATATGACTTTTATTTTCAAATATGTTTTTTCCCCCAAGGGAGAAACAAACTCTGTGAAAAATGGTGAGTGTGTCAGGTCAATGGAAAGAGAGAGGAACTGAGTCTCACGACTAACGTGCCAGGGCTTACAGACACTGAGATATTTACTTAGTTCTCACTGGATTTTGGGGTGTTTTAACTCTTCCTACCTAAACTAGTCCATTTTAGTAGGATGCTTTCCAAAGACATTGCAACTGTTTTATTTTGTGCCAAGTATCAGCGTAGTGAAGAAACTTGTCACCACGGAAGAGGCAAACATTGTGGTTGTTTGGGTGGTGGGCGGGTAACCGAGTTTTCCTTCGGGTCAGTAGACGTGGGTCCTCCGAGCTCCTGGCACTCGAGTTTACTCGCATGGGATGGAAAATGTTTTAGGGTTAGAGACGTGTTCTGTTCGTTACAAGTCATATTCCAGGAAAAGCATTTTAGGGGAGATGGGTTAATTGGGGGGGGGGCACATGGTTGATAACATTTATTTCCTCAGCTTCTCGTTTTCCGTTTCTTTATTGATGGAAGCAAGAGCAGGTTTTAAATGAATATTGTATCTCATTAATACGTCCAGATTGGCATGGAGCTTCATGTCACGGGGCATGGAGGACAAAATGAAAATTTCCCCTCGCTGTCTGCTGCTCTGGGAGCGCTGTGGACTTGGTCAGGCTGGCTACAAGCAGGGGTGCTCACTGGAGGCCTTTTCTTCCTTCGGGAAGGGTGAGGGAGAGCGGGTCCTGGGAGGGAGGAGCTGGAAGCAGGGTTTCGGGAGAGCAGACGACCTCAAGGGCAACACCCCCGTGGGTAAGCCAGCTGGCAATAAAGAGGAACCCAGCCGTGGGGGCACAGTCTCGTGCTTGGGTGTCCTTGTCATCGCACCTCCGGAACAGGCAGTGCACAGAAGTGGGGCCTGCAAGTAGCGGAACACTTGTGGTGTCCACCTCAGACTGACTTGCGAAAACCAGCGTCAGGTGGCCGCTGGGGTTACAGGCAGACTTGTGATTTGCTTCAGACTTTTCCCCACTCCCCCTCCGAGTGGTTGGTCATCTCCCCACACCCCATCTGAGTTTGGAGGAAGTCCTTCCTCACCTTTCATCTAGTGCCTGTTGTTGTATGTTGGGTGTTGTATGTTGGTTGCTGCGTGTTGGTGGTTGTATACAGGTGGTTGCGGTTGTATGTTGGTTGTACGTTGGTCATCGTAGTTGTGTACTGGTTGCTGTCATGTGTTGGTTGTGTTGGTTGCTGTAGTTGTATGTTGGTTGTGGTTGTGTGGTGGTCATTGCAGGCATATGTTGGTGGTGGTTGTATGTTGGTTGCGATAGTTGTATGCTGGTTGTTGTCATTGTCTGCTGGTTGTACGTTGGTTTGTTTTACCTTTTCTCTCTGCCATTGGGCTTGGCTGGCCTGAGAAGTAGAAATGGTTTGAAAAGAAAAAGAGCGGGGAGTGACGTAGCCGGTAAATCTGGTGGTCGGATCGGCGGCTCTGGGACCAGCGTTGGACACGGATCTCCGAAGGCCGGCTTTCTGTGATCATGGCCTCCCGTGTGTGGCCTCCTTGCCTGGTGTGAGTTATGGGGTTTCAGCTGTGGTGTGAGAAGACAAATGAGACTTCGCTGCGGGGCTGTGCCGGGTTGGCGGCCTCGCATTTGCCTTGCTGGCGGTGCTGAGGGAGGAGGAGGAAACCCCTCAGCTTCTGGAAGCTGAACGGTGTGGACGCCAGGCTGAGGGCTGAGGAGTGTGTCTGTGTCCCCCGCACTGACAGCCGCGCTAGCCAGAGTCCTGCCCTTCAGCCAGTTGGTGGGTGACTGTGGGATGGGCAGGAAGCCCACCTGGAAAATTACATCTTGCTCGAAAGTTCACTTGTTGTGATTGGCCAACACCCAAGGCCTGAACCGGTAGAAGGAGCCCAACAAAGAGAATCATAGCCCCTTTATAACAGTGTTTACCTGGAAAAGGGCTTCATAGGCCCTGGGGTCATGTGTCTCCCCAGCTTGTCCTCTCAGCTCCTGGCCAGAGGGGGTGCACTTCCCTGGCCCCAGTTGGGGCCCAGATGACAGACTGGACACGGGATTCCGGGAGGGCGCAAGCAGAGGATCTGCAGGCCGTGATGGCATTGCCAGTGGCTGCTGGGTGGCACAGACAGGTGGTTGGTTGCTGCAAAGCAGGGAGGCTGGAATACAGACAGGTGTCCTTGGGGATGGTCCTCGAGCCTTGGAGCTGCTTTGTGCACGCAGTGTTTCCAACAGGGGACGACCTGGCTTCCTCAATGATCCAACCTTTGAGAATAAACCCTGCCTGCATGCGTGTGAGCCCATGGAGGGTACTTGGGTCACAAGGAGGGGGACAGTTGTCGCATGTCCACTGTGCTGCCCTGGTGTAGAGTGAAGGGGGAACCAGAGCGAGGTAGGTCGGCATCCGGAGGGCAAGCGGCATGGAAATGGAGGGACGGCCGCCACAGCACTCGTTCAGCCGCACGGCCCTCCCTGCCGCGTTGAACATCGCATCCGGGAGCAGTTCCTACTGACAGTCCGCCCACATCCCTTCTTACCTCCCTTCCTTCCTCCAACAAGGTCATACCCTCTCTGGGCAAAAGTTATGCGAGGTGCTTGCAGGACACACTGCTGTCATCGCACAGGACGGTGGCACACAGCCCTGCCCTGCACCCGCTGGCACCCCCAGACAACAGCGTCCCCACCAGGGGCGCGCACACCTGCAGGCCAGGTCCCGGAGAGATGATGCAACGTGTCTCAGACGGGAAGCCCTTTTTCCCCTTCGTTGTCACCAAGGCTCTATCTGCTACTCGAAGCCCTGAATCAGCCTGCTTCTCCTCGTTCTAATCAGACGCTTGGTGACCGACCGGCGGGTGAGCCCTTCCGTAGGTGGTAGCCGGCACCCTGCCAAGCAGTTGCCATCCATTTTCGTGTGTATTCTTCACACAACACGAGGAGGAAGCTATTTTTCCCATCTTATCTTGAGGAAATGATGGCTTAGCAGAGATTTTGGATTTTGCTCAAGGCTACACAGCTCATAAATATCGGATCCAAGCTCCCAAGCCCTTCTAATGCCTTGGAATGGTAGGGAAATATTTTAGACCCATCCGTATCCTCCAACCCCGTGGGAGAAAAATAAGGTGTTGGAGACCTCCACTTTCATTCCTGAGACAACTTCACTTTTCAAACGATGCGGAACCCAGGCCCCAGGGAAGGCCCCCTCTTAGGCTACGGCCCCCACACAGTAGTGAGAGTAGTCGGGATTTACACCATTTACAAGCCGCTCACGTGTTGAGGTTTGCTTGAGCCTTAGAACCACCCTAAGAGTTCTGTTGTCACCCTGATTTTACAGTTGGGGAAACTGAGGCCCAGGGATGCTTGATGGCCCAGTGCCTTTTCCCTGGGCAGGCTGGCTGGCTCCCTATGGTGTGCCACCGCCCCGCTGACATGCCACCAGTGTCCTGGGGAGTAGTTGGCCGGGCTGCTTGCTTCCTCCTGGCCAGCCTGTGGACACTGACCTTGGACTTCTGCCTCGAGAACTGGGAGGCAGTTTCTGCTGCGTAAGCTGCTTAGTTTGTGGTTTTTGTTAGGGTAGCTCTAGCAAAGAATGCAAGTTCCTACCTTAAGCGAACAAACAAATGGTAAAAATGAAGCCATTAAGTTAGCAAAGTTCCATGCTTCGGAGCCCTTGGGGACAGGAAAAAGGTTTTCTCTCAAAGTAAGATCTTAAGCACTGATCAGATACATACTTAATGAAAATCCTGGACTTTAGGAAGTTTCCCTGCCTTTGCTTAGCTGGAATGGCAGGGACTTCCTGGGTGGGAGACGGAGCCAACAGCTCTCCTGTGTTACCACTGCTGTTGTGCCTCCCCAAGTACAGGACACTGAGACCGACAGAGGTCCAGGGGCTCTGCTTTCAAATTCTGCGTGTAGCATCGAACTGGACTAACCGATAGTGTCAAGCTGAGTGATTCTGAGTTTGAAGAATTTCCTCTTACTACACCTATTGTTCCAAAGTGAACTGTGATCGGGACTTGCTGTGTAATTATTTCAAGATCACAAGGAATTAGAAAAATGACTTACCACGTATTTGTAATTACCCCAGCCCAAAACAAGTCTTTCATATAAAAGTGATATCGGGTGCTTTGCCGAGACTTCACAGTGTGCCCAGATTTATGATCTTGTAACAGCGTGCCATGGCGTTGGAGCCCGGAAAGAGGTCTGACAGCCGTCTAAGCGTTCCCCACCCTTGCGAAGCGAAGCTCCTGACACTCATGGAGGTTTTGTGAGCGAGGAATCCATGGTCTGGCATAGGACTCAAGCTTCCACTGTTCCATTCTGGTGTTCTTTCCCCCCATTTCTGGTTGCGCCCAGATCCTCACTGAGGCTGCTGGACAACACACACACAGGTTCAGAGAAGTCAGTGACGCTGGCTTCAGGTGGCAAAGGACATGAATAGCAAAGTTTAAGAGCCCCTGATGACTGGGTTGGTGTGCCTTGCTTCACCCCTCCCTGCCCCCATCTCCGGAAGCCCTGTCCTTGTGCCCTGCTGTGTCTGTGAGAGATTGCCCTTCTGTAGGTCTCAGAGTGTCCCTGTGGCCTTCAAAGCCCATTGATGAGGAGGGTGGGTACCGGGGGAGGGGAAGGAGGGGCGGGGGGATTGGACCATAACTGTATCACACATAACCGATTGTGAAAATATTAAAAGATGACCGGGACCTGTTGTTGCATGAGTGTGTGGGTGCTTCTTTTAGTGTTATCTGTTTTTCTTTCCTTTTTTGGTGAAAAAAATCATATTGTATAAATGATTATTAAGGACTTCTTCCCAGTCAGAGACCGAAAATGGAGAAAGTGAGCTGTTTGCGTTCATTTCGAGCAATTTAGCAGACTAAATATTCTGAAAAAAACCCAGATTGAAAAAAAAAAAAAACCTACAAATTTCCAGGTCAAATATTTTACAGTATTTTTTGACCCTTCAATCTCATAAAATGGAAATCCAGCTCCACCCACCTGCAGTCCTGTTAAGCTCCCAACTCAGACCCCAGGGACGGGCTTCCTGTGCTGAGCAAGGTCACAGGTAAAGGGGTAGATCACAGCAACATTGGCCATTTACAGCAGGAAGGAAGGAAGTAAAGGAAAGAAGATGCAGGGGGAGGCGGAGAGAAAAGTCAGAGGAGGAGGAAAGAAAGAGGGGAGACAGTGATTTGGGAGCCAATATATCTTGGTACAAAGTTGACTCAGAATATGAATAGACAGGTTGCATCTAATAAAATTGAAGCAGTAATCAAAAACTTCCCACAAATAAAAGCCCTGGACCGGATGCCTTCGCAGGTGACTTTTGCCAAACATTACAAGAAGCACCAACACCTCCCCTTCTCAGACTATTTCATAAAATCCAAGAGGAGGAAGGGCTTCCCAAACTCATTTAATGAGGTTAGCATTATCCTAATTCCAAAACCAGATAAAGATATTACAAAGGAAGAAAATTATAGGCCAATATTGCTGATGAACCTAGATGCTGAAATCCTCAATAAAATTATTAGCAAACTCAATATGGCAATTCATCAAAAAGATCATACATCATGATCAAGTGGAATTTCTTCTAGGAATGTAAGATTGGTACAATATTTGCAAATCAGTAATGTGGTTCACCACATAAACAATGTGAAGGATGAAAACCACATGATCATGTTAATAGATACAGAGAAAGCTTTTGATAAAGTCTAGCACCCACTTGTGATAAAACAAACAAACAAACAACTCTCAGCAAGAGGGAACATACCTAAGCATAATAAAGGCAATATATGAAAAACTTATTGCCAGCATCATACTCAACTGGCAAAAACTATAAGCATTTCCCTTAAGATTGAGAACAAGACCACTTCCCTTATTCAACATAGTACTGGAAGTGCTAGCCACAGCAATCAGGCAAGAAGAAATAAAGAAATAGCAGGCATCCAAATTGGAAAGGAAGAAGTAAAGCTGTCTTTACTTGCAGATGACATGAGTGTATGTAGAGAACCCCAAAGATTCCACCAAGAAACTACTGGATATGATAATCAATTCAGCAAAGAAGCAGGATACAAAATTAGTCTCCAGAAATCAGGTGCATTTTTATAGGCTAATAATGAACTAACAGAAAGTGAAATTAAGGAAATAATCCAATTTGCAATTGCTTCAAAAAGAATGAAATACCTTGGAATAAATCTAACCAGAGATATAAAAGACCTATACTTGGAAAATTATAAGATACTGAAGAAGATACAATTAAGTGGAAGCACATACCATGTTCATGGACATTAAAATGTTCATGCTACCCAAAGCACTCCATAGATTTGATACAATTCTTATTAAGATTCCAATGATGTATTTCATAGAACTAGAATAAATATCTCAAAAATTTATATTGAATCAGAAAAGGAAGAATCACACTATCTAATGTCAAACTACATTACAAAGTCATAGTAATCAAAACAGCTTAGTAGTGACATAAAAACAGACACATATATCAATGGAGGAGAATAGAGAACCCTAGAAATAACCCCACACATTTATAGTCAATTAATATTCAACAGAGGAAGCAAACACATACGATAATATAAACAAAAGTTTATTCAGTAAATGGTGTTGGGAAAATTGGACAGATACATGAAGAAAAATGAAACTAGACCACCTTTTTATACCACACACAAGAATAAATTCAAAATGGATCAAAGACTTTAATGTTAGACCCCAGAATACAATAATCCTAAAAGAGAACATAGGCAGTAAAATCTCAGGCATTGCTCATATAAATTATTTATCAGCTCTATTTCCTCAGGCACAGGAAATAAAAGAAGAAAAAATAAACAAATGGGACTACATCTAATTAAAAAGATTTTGCACAGCAAAGAAAATCATCCATAAACTAAAAAGACGACCCACAAAATGGGAGAACATATTCACCATTTCATCTGATGAGGGGTTAAAATCAAAGGATGTGGAGAAAGGGGAACCCTAGTTCGCAGTTGGTGGGAATGCAGACTGGTGCAACCACTGTGGAAAACACAAAATTAAAAATCAATCAGCCTTTTGACCTGGTGATCCCACTTCCGGGAATATATCCCAAGGAACCCCAAACATTAATTCAAAAGAATATAAGCACCCCTATTGCAGCATTACTTACAAGATTTGGAAGTAGCCTAAGTATGCATCAATGGATGAGTAGATAAAACAACTATGGGACATTTACGCGTTGGAATTCTACTCTGCTATAAAAAAAAAGAATATGTTACCTTCTCAACAGTAGGGATGACCTGGACAATACTACGCTAAGTGAAATAAGCCAGGCAGAGAAAGACAAATACCATATGATCTCACTCACGTGGAGTCTAATGAACACACTGAACTAACAAGCGAAACAGACTCATAGATGGAGAGAGAGCAGGATGACAGCTAGCAGGGTTAGGGGTGGAAGGATCGAGCCAAAAGGAAAAAGGACTCATGGACACAGACACCAGGGTGGTGATTGCAGGGGAAGGGCAGTATAAGGGGACTAACTGGTAATAGAAACAATGCAGTCAAGATCAAGTAAGAAAAGTTCAATTAGCGTTTACTGAGCATTAACCAATTGCCAAGAGCTGTGCTAAGCTCCCCCATGTATCTCATTGAGTCCCAGAACAACCCTGTTGGATCCATGGTTTCCCTCAAGTTGCAGAGGAATTACTATGAAAAAGAGGGTTTCCAGGTCAAGGTCAAGGTCATGGTCGCCCAGGAGGGAGGAGGAAATGCCGGGATGTAGACTCTGACAAGGGCCTTTCACAGGGTTCGCTTTTAACCCTAAACCCTACCGCCTGAGTGAAATCCTTGCAAGGAAGTCCTTGCGCCTTGGCAAAGTTCTGCAGGGGTCACAGAGAGAATGGTGTCCCTCCTAGATGGCTCAATCCCTTCCCCTCCACTCTCCTGTCTACGCAGGAGCAGTACGGGACCCTGTGCCGCAGTGGCATGGGGACAGCCCAACACGACAACTCTGGCCAAGTGCACAAAGTGGCTTTCTCTGGAAAGCTGGCCGAGGAGTGAGGGGTGGTGATTGTACATCTGTAACGACATGTAAAAGCAAGTGGGATGTTCTCATAATTCCTGACACTTAGCACGTAGTTTACTCATCCAGGCCATGATTTGCCCATTGTTTCAGGATCTATATTTAAAATACTATACTAGCAATGCTACCTGTTCATTAGGCGACCAGTGAGTTCCTGAAGACATTTCTTTGTCAGTAACAAACATGGATGAATTTCCTTATGCCTAAAACTTAAATGATTCAGGTTTTAAAATCTATGGTGACTCGGGAAGTCTGGGGAAAGTTCGCTTCGAAGGACTTGAAGATGTTTGAATTTGAAAAAGGTCCTAGTTGAATAATGGATAGTATGGTAGCCCTAATGAAAACTACTGGAATGATTATTCGTAGGTAATTCCTCTGTGTTTGAAACTGAAGGTCCGCAACACCTTTAATATACTAAATGGATAACAATAGAAAAATGAAAGATTATTACCTGTAAGCCTAATTACTCCTAAATATTGAAGGCACATTTGAAAAAATCTTTCAGACGGGCTTGGCAGAAATGACTGAATAATTACATTTGTGTATTTTGCATTCTGTATGAAAGTAAAATGTTGGTAATTATTAAATGATATCACCTAAAAGTCCTATTACACTGTCACTTAAAGTTATTCTGAAATGGAGTCTGGAATTTAAATATTGTAATTTGATGGAATAGGAACCTGCCGGAGCTTTGTTTCTTCTCTGATATATGATTTTAATTGTTCATGTATTGCATTTCCTTAAATTACAGGAAGCCACAGGTTGGAAAAAAGAGGCATCCTTGAAAACCCATCTGTGGTGCAGTGTGGTTTTCACTGGCTTGGAAGCGGGTCTGGGGTGGCCTGCAAACAGAGTTGAGAAAAGGAAATTTTCAAGATTGATGAGCCTGAAGGACGTGTGTGGATTTAAGTCTAAATCACAGGCACCGTCTGTAGAAACCCACGCAGGAGGTCACATGCACAGATTCTCGTGAAAAACCTCATAAAATAACTTAGAAATTTGGAGGATATTCTAGCAATATAAAGATGTAGATAAACTTTATTCATTTTACACAAAAGCAATGCACAAATAACCCCTTGTCTGCTGACACCAGTCATGACAAAGGGTTGGGCAGAGAAGTATCCTGGACTTAACTTGGGGCAAGTCACTTACAACCTTTGAACCTTCCTTTTTTTTTTCCATCTTGAACTATGATAACTCCTGCCTTGCTGACTTCAGACCTTATGAGACTCGATAAACTAGAAAGTGCTAGGAAAACATAAGGCATTATTTATTATTTCTTAACTGCAAGTGTATCTGAGGGAAGAGGAAGTAGGTATAATATTAGTTTCTTTATGATCCCAAATACACTTTATAAAGCCATGGTCATTTGTTGCACTTTTAGAAATACAGTGCTGTAGGCAGCCTACAATGAGCACGCCACACACGCACGCACACACACACACGCACATACACACAGGCACACACACCTGTATTGAGGGCCTACTTTTGCAAAGGCATGAGGCATCGAATGATTAATAAAGTGAAATCTTCCTTGGCCACCCCATTTATTTATTATTATTTTATTTTATTATTATTTTTTTCCATTGCAGTTGACATTCAATATTTTTTTGTATTAGTTTCAGATGTCCAGCATAGAGGTTAGACATTTATAATGAGTGATCTCGCCCCTCCCCCAATAAGTCTAATACCCACCTGGCAAATTGATGCAGCCACTAGGGAAAACGGTAGGGAGGTTCCTCAGAAAATTAAAAATAGTACGATCTTATACCCCGGCAAATCCATGTCTGGGTATAAATTCGAAAAAATCCAAAACATTAATTTGAAAAAGTATATGCACCCCCTTGTTCATTGCAGCATTAAATACAATAAGCAAGATAGGGAAGCAACCGAAGTGCTCATCAGTAGGAGGTTGGATAAAGGAAATCTGGTGTATCCACGAGGTCGGCCTGGAGGAAGTCCAGCCATCGTTAATATGAAGAGAATGATTTGTGTGACGTCAATGTAACCTGGCAGCCAGGGGAGAGGGGACTGGAACGCACACGCATGAACAATGATGACTTCACTGTACTAGTCAGTGGGGGCGGGAGACGCTGTTGAGTGAGCATGTGTACTGTGTGGCTGTCGTATTCAAAAGGACTGAGCGAGTAGAGCAACGACTTCGCATCAAATTTTGCAGTAAGCTTGAATATTCCTCCATGGAAACTATTCAGAGGATTCGGAAGGTCATAGCTACGGGCAACTGGTGATGGGCAGTGTCATCACAATGTACCCACTCACGCTTCATGTCTTGTGCAGCGTTTTTTGGCAAAAAAATCAAATCACCCAGATGATTCAGCTCCTGTACAGCCCAGATTGGGGACCCTGTGGTTTCTGGCTTTTCCCAAAACTAAAATCACTTTTGAAAGGGAAGAGATTTCAGACTGTCGATGAAATTCAAGAAAACATGCCGGGGCAGCTAATGGCAATCGGAACTGTGTGAGATCCCAGGGTGTCCGCTTTAAAGGGGACTGAGACGCCACTGTCCTATGTCCAATGTTTCTTGTCTGTTTTTCATAGTACATAGCTGGATACCTTCTGGACAGACCTTCCATACAAAGGAATATTGTCTGGCCACCCCATGTTAAACCGCAAACCTCCAGTCTCAGTCTTCCTCTCCTGCGTTCTTTTCTTCCATTGAACTCATTGTTAGTTCATCTTCTGCGTCATGTCCTAACCTGTTGTATGTTGTTACCTCCTCCTGTCCATGAGCAGGTAGACCCCTGAGATAGAGAAAGTTTTGTTTCTACTGCTGTGAGAGCCCGAGGTGGCTCCTTGGTCTGTCCACTAGAAACAGAGGAAATGTAAAGCTTCCATTCGGGGCACCGTGTCAGGCCACGTGCCACTTAGAGGTTGAGGCACTGTGTCAGGCCATGTGTCACTGGGGGTGTCCCGGAGCCCAGCAGGTGGAGGCCGTTCTGGGTGGGCCTGTGCCGTGTCTTACTTAGAGTGTGACTCCCTGTTTTAGTTTATCGGTGCTCAGCGAGAGGATTGTCAGCTCCTGGATGTTCACAATTGTGCCCTGTGATGAGGAGCAACCGTGAATATGTTGAAAATGTTCTTTCTATTGCACGAAAGTCCACTGGTTCTCTTGTAGCAAAATAAAGATCATAAAGAAAGGCCCACAGAAAGAGCAGGTTGCATTTTTCGGTAGAAAGCGGCGACCGTTGCAACGTGCTGTCCTTTTCTGAGTACAGCCAGGGTGACAGGGTCCGCTGCCCTGCGAGGGGGCCACCAGCGCTGGGATTCCAGCAGGGCGCCTGCGGTTCTCAGTCCTAAGCCGAACAAAGAAGTTCCCGGAGACTTTGTGTTAGTGGTGGCTGAAGTCTTGGGTGGTCCCGGACAGAATTCCTCTACCTAGTGCAGCTTGGAAGTACAAACAAATGGTACTCGCTCCTACGTACACAGGCTAAGCCTGAGAGGTGCGCGGAAAATGGAAAGAATTACTCCATGAATTATTAACCCTGTCATATAAATCAGGCAACCGAATTCCTCCCTTTTCTCCCTGAACTTGTGAAGTACGGTGACTCGAACCAATGATTGTTTAATCTGAACCGTAAGGGGTTTCCTGTGCGAAAGCCTATTATTCACCTATCCAGGTTGCAGGAACATTTTAGGTGTCTTTAAAGGAAATCTAGTTTCTGTGGGAGTGTGCTGGGTTGCTGGCAGCTTTGGAAAGGACCCGGTTTCGGGGCTACCTGTAATTACTTGAGGCTTTCTCGGGATGACTGGAGAGCCTTCAAGTGAACACGTGTAGCTGCGACATGTGCGGATTTGCGGGGACCATGTTTCGGGATGAGGCAGGTTAAGAGAGGTGATGGGGAAGCTGGGCCCCCGGCTGGGTCACGGGGCCCTGGACTCGCAGTTGGCTGAACTGCCTGATTAAAACTTGTGATTTTACTGACAGTATTTCAAGCCTCTCAAAGAGAGGCCGGAAAGCTGGATGAAAGAGTCTCACGGATATTTTCCCAAAGAAGAGGGCAGGCAGTATGGATCACTCAGTACATGGCACAGGTAAAACAAAAACAGATTCTGTGATATACTCAGCCAACAAAGCGTGTGGGACAGTCAGCTGCTTCATGGTCGAGGTCGAAATCTGATCAGAGAAGGTGGTTAACCGTTGGTGTGATTTCTCGCTGCATTCACATGTGGACGGGGGCTTCTTCACACTACTTCGTGCAAAGACTGAAACGTATCATGTTACTATACAGTCTGGTTTTTGCCCCTAACTATTTAATGTTGAATCAAAGTACAGATGATCAATTTCCATTTTTTTTTTTCCATGGGAAAACTTTATTTGGAAGTATGCATTTAAACAAATACGTCAGGAATAGGGTTGCATGTACTTTAATTTCTAATATTTGCATTCTATAGTGTAGTGTTATTTCATTGAATTTTTTCAGTGGCCCTTTATGTGTCTTTGGCACGTGACACTGGCCTTCAGTTTTCGGTCACCCGGTTCTTCCGCAGTGCCTGACGCAGGCCTCCAGGCCCAAGGGAGGCTTAGAAACAGAGGAAGATGGTGACAGACGAGGAGTGGAGATGAGTGTGGGGTGGACGGGACGGGCAGTGAAGCAGCCAGGGTGATGCCCAGGCTCTTGGCTGTGAGAGGCTGGAGTTCTTGGGGAGCTATTCACCGGAAATGTACACCAAGAAGCCAGAGGTGGAGGCCATGGGGATAAAGATGGTCCACTTTGGATAGTGAGCAGCTCGAGTTGGATCATCCGTGGAGTAGCTGGCAAGATAGGCAGTTGGCAGTGGAAGTGAGGATGTGCAGATCGGGGAAGGGTCTGATGGTGGGAGTTTTTGGAAATTATTCCCCCAGAGGGGTTAAAACAAAGCTGTGGATGGATGTTTCTGAGCTCAGCTCCTGAGGACTGTGGATGTGCAGAAAGGATTATGAGAATAGAGCCCAGGGAACACCCGTGTTCCCTGGGCGGAGTGGGGACAGTGTGGGGAGGGACCATGAATCAGACAAAGGAGGGGAAACGTTTTAAGGGGAGAGAGTAAGCAACCTGCAAGAAACCAGAGAAGGACTAACGTTGTCAACAGGTTTGGCGATGGAGACTGTCAGTTCTATTAGCCGGAAGCAAAATGTGCTAATGTGTGTGTGATATTTAGGAATTGTTTAATGTTCAAAATTATGAGACTAAGAGCCACACAGAATAGCATAAGTAATAATGACTATAAAGGTCAGGAAAGGGGGGGATCCAGAACCAAACCCACTTTTCCCAGTTTCCGGGTGTGGGCTCCCCAGTCCACCCACACTGGCGAGGTCTGTGGTTCTGTCTCCTTTGTCTGTCCTTCTCGCCATTCTCCGAGCCACTGAGGCGGCCTGCGGTCTGGCCTGACAGTGTTTCCTGTCCTGTCTTCTCCTTTCTGTTCTGATTTGTTGTGAAACCACCTCAGCAGGGGCCTCCTAACTCGCCTTCCTTATCGGGCCTCGTTCTTTGCTCTGACTTCCATTAGTCCGGCCTGGTTACGGGTGTCACAGTGGTGCCAGCTCACCCCATCGAAACAGTCCCCCAAAGACCCTTAGATATTTCTCCTTGGCGGGTCCCTCCACCCCCACGCATTGCTTTCTTTGGGAGCAGCATGCATTGATGCTCTATTGGGAGTTGATGATAGGTTGCAATGTACCTAAATGAAGAGACTAAGAGAAAGTCAACTCAGGTGCCATACGGATGGAAGGAGCATCATATGTGCGTTCTCTTCATTGGTAAGGGTTCTCTTAAACATGCTTTACCCTTTGGATCGATCACCTTCCAGGGTGTTTCAAATGCCACCTGTTTAGATCTGTTCCCCAAAATGTGTTCCAGCAACAAGGGATCCCATGATTAGAGCTGCCTTAGCATTTTCTCCTTTTTATTCTGTCAACTTACAAGGTACGTTAGCCCATTAAAGACTCTAAGAGAATCTAACAGACCTGTTTTAATGTTAACACATTTCCTAAACTCACAACGGATCCGTCTTTTAAAGTTGCATTTGCTATCATATCTCAGAACAAGGGTTCCTCGAGCACCTTGTGGAGCTGCAGATCAGGCTGCACAAGGAGGGGGCATCGTCTAAGAAAGACCCTAAGTGCTGGAGCTTTCTGATAAAACTGTAGCTAGCAGCAGTTTGGAGTGTGAGTTAAGCAAGACAAAATGTGCCTCCCAAAGGGCCCTGGGAGGCACTACCTCAGTATCTGCTTTTGGAGGCCAAAATATACCCCAGGCCATTTCAAAGTGCACATGTGTTACATATGAACATAAAAGTGTAGACATGTGTCACATAAGATCCCCAGTTTTCTCTCTCAAGCCTCTGAAAGCCCCCATCTTCTGGGGACACTCTTTTCCAGACCCCAATGAGCTCCGTAACCTGGGCCACATGACCCCCCCCCCCCCAAGATGTATAGATGTGGGGTTTTTTGACTAATCAGCACATTTGTCCAATTCAACTTTTGCTATCTTTTGCAAATCCTGTTTCAGGAAGAAGCAGAAAGATAAATTACTGTCAGACCCAGAGTTCTGATTTTGGGTAGACACTTATTCCTTTTCTGCGTGTTTAGGTCTTTTACTCTACCCAGGTCGTACTTTGGCAGACAAAGGAGGTCATTGCCGTTTCAATGGCCATGTCCCCCCCGACTTGATAAGTCTGATGTACTGTTGGAGTTGCCAGTGTCATGTCAGTCCATGTCCCCCCGAACCCCGGAGTACTGTGTGCCTAGGAGGTCCTGGGTTGAAATTCATCTTCTCTAGGCTACAAGGTCAAGGCTCAGGCCTGTTACCTCTTCCATGTATATGTTTACATTTACTTTTCACTCATGTCAGTCTTCTCTTTACTCAGGACAGTAGTTCCGCACCCTTCAGCCTACGTAGTGAGTGTGAGCTTTCAGTGTCTGAGGTGGGCTTTCGGGGCACAGCCAAGATCGCTTATCAATACTTAGGTCTTTCACTAATGTTCGGGAATCTAGGAGTACAAGGCCAAAAGATGGCAATTTCCTTTAGAGTGATAAAAATTGAAAGTCGCATTTTCCTCAAGTCTTAAATGCAATTAATTCTATTTGTAGGTTTGGTCATTTTTACATAACAAAATAAAAACTGTAGATCCATTCAAATGGAAGACTGAAGTCTCTTAGGTCAGTAGCCCCATTTAGAGACAGTGAAGGACAGTCCCTTACATATTTACATTGCGTTTATACATTTTAGTACATTTCATCTCTAGAAGTTGCTTAGTGTGTGTGCTTGGGAAGATTTCAAACCAAATCTTCCAAAGTACTTAATCAGGTTCTGTAAGTCAGCCAACACATTTGGGCATTGCTAGCCCTTAGAGACATAACTATGAACGGGAGAAAACAGTGGATGATAATGCAGAACACAGAAAACACCCCTTGCTTACCCTCATGGTGTTTACATCTTATAGCTTGTAAGGTCATTCAATTCTTGTGAGTTGAGTAAACCAACATTTTATTTCTTTTTTCTTTTTAAATTTTATTGTTGTTGTATTATATCCATCTCCTTTTTGCTCCCCTCTGTCCCCCTCCCCACTCACCCATTCCCCCCAAAGTCAATCCCACCTGTTGTCCATGTCCATGGTTCCTTTATACTAGGTTCTTGTCTAAATTTTTTTTCTTTTTTAATTTTATTGTTGAGTAAACCAACATTTTAAATGAGGAGAATTTCAAAGTCTAAATTCTTACACTTCTCAACTCAAAACTGCATGTCGAAAGCCAACTGTACATTTGAATTATAATCACAAAACAAGTGCATCTAATTAGCATCTCTAATCTATCTGATACAGAAATGCCAAATGCACAAATTACTCTTAAGCCTGATTTTAACAAATGCGAACACTACAAAATTGATTTGCTTTGTCATTTCTCTACTGAATTCTAAACTCTCCCAGTGTTGGATACTGGGATTACACACCTGAATTTGAGGGGGCCTTCATGACCCAGATTGTCTCTGGCAGGTTCAGAGATTTGAAATTAGGCTCGCGAATAACCAGTGAATTTTTACCTTGGCCTGGTGGACACGTGGAGTTTGATTTCAACAGTGACTATAATAATTGGAATTCCACATGCCCCTTCTTCAGATAGGCCTGGTCTCACAATATGCTGTTTGCTAGATTCAGACCTTACCTTCATGGCCTCTTTTGACGTGACCACGTGATCCGGACGGCCACCCTGTTTAACTGCCCCTTCCATTCATCTTTGATCTGATTCAGCCACCCCAGCCATTTACTACCTGAATCTCTGTCTGGCTTTTGACCTTGGCTCCAAGGGCACTGTTGGAAGTATGGACACTGGATAATCACTCTCCTGCAAGGCCTGCATCAGAGTTGCCTGGATGGAGATCTAGCTCTCCTTTCAAAACATGTATCATGTCTCCACCCCTGCCATTCTGGTATAGGAACAATGACTGTTTTCTATTTTAAGTCCAGTGTGGTTCATACTTACTTTCCAGAAAATTCTGGGCTGAATCCTCCTTTCAAATGATTTCCCCCCCAACCCCCCTCTATATAGAAGTTCTATAACATTGCTTTCTTTGCTTAAAACTCTTCAGTGGTTCACACTGCACTTAGAATACAAAACCCTTCACAGGGCCTCGAAGTCCTGTGGGCACTAGCCTTCCGTCACATCCTCATTACACTCCCTTCTCTGAGACTCTAATTCCAGTCACACTGCCTTTCTTTCACGATGCTTTCCTACCTCCAGGCCTTTGTACCTACTGTGCCCACTTTCTGTGACATTGTTTTCCCCACTCTTTGCTGGGATGGCTCCTCATTCTACAGTCTCAGATGAACCATCTGTCATTTTTTTCCCCAGAGAGGTTATTCTTCGTAGAATGCATTCAATTGGTGCATGTATTTGCTTACTACTTAGACCATAAGCTGCATGAGGCCATGTGGTGTTCTATTTGCCCAGTACCCATCCAGACTGGCATATCCTAGACGGTCAATAATTATGGGCTGAATAAATATCACAGTCACCAATGGCCTTCAGTTGTAACCGCTGTATTCATTCACAGAACTATGTTTGGCTCATGGGAGGTGCTGATGAATTGAGATACCTAAATGTCAATATGCTAGGCATCCGTTAATACAATTATTTTTATTGGCTTTGTGTTTCTTTACACATTGAGTCTTCTATAGCTTCTAAAGCTGTAGTCTTTCTGTTTTTAGTAGTCCTTTTCCAATAAAGAAGACATTTTAGCAAAATGTGTCTCTTGGGAGGGGGGCCATCCTTTTCTAACTTTTTAAAAATGTCACTGAATATTAGATCATAGGTGTACAGTTAGTAATACACTTTGATTAGGGTAAATATAAGTTCCATAGTGATTTTTAGTTGTATCCCAAGAGGTAGATTAGTTAGACCTGCCCCAGGTCACAGAGGGTAGGGAGAGGTAAGGAGTGGAGAGCTCTAGTTCTGGATTCAGTAATGCTTGTGGTTTAGACCCTGGCCCGCTCAGCAAGTTTCTCCAAAAACCTTCCTAACTACCCCCCCCCCCCCCATTCAAGCCTTGGAATAACACTGAATGGTGCTAGAATTGACTTTTAACCATTTAGAACCCTCAGGCTTTTTGGTTGTGTGTGTGTTTGTTTGTTTAATCAGCGCCAGAGCCCCAAATGTATGTCAGAGCCCTGTCTCTGCCCTTTGGCACCTGTGCTTACGAATCAACAGCATCAAAACGATCATTTTGAACGTTGCATTGTCACAAAGGGGAAAACACCGCTCCAAGTTGTAAATGACGAGGTTGGAAAAAAAAGAGAAAAACAGGGTTGTTGTTGTTGATTATAATACCAAAGCATTTTTGGAGACCCAAATGGGGAGAGACGTGTTTTCCAAGAACCCGTGGCGGCTCGGCATCGCGGGGGTCCCCAACCTTGCGGCCGCTCGCTTTAACCCCAGTGGCCTCCGCATCCCCGGCTACACCCGGGCCGGACTCCGGGGGACTCCGCGCCCCTGGCTGCGGCCCGGCCCCGCGCGGCGGCTCGGCTGGGCCAGCGACACCCCCCCACCCCCGCCACCGCCCCCAGCGCCGCGCATTGTTGTCCTTTAGTGATTGGTCGTCGGACCAGAAACAGCGGTGCAGAGCCGCGCGGTGTGCAGGAGCCGCGGACCTGGAGGCAGGTTCTCGGGCTGGCAGCGACCCTCACCCGGGGCTCCAGGAGCGAGGAAGAGCCAGGCCACCTCCGCCGCGATTCCCAGGCGACCCGGACCCGGTACCCGGCGTTTGCGGCTTTCGGACGAGCTCGGGGCGGCGCCGCGTCCCGCGGCCGTTGCGGACCTCGGGGCCGGCGCAGGTGGGCTCTGCGGACCAGTTCCCACGAGGGGCTCCCCTCCCTTTCTGTGCGGGGGTGGGGCCATCCTGAAATATGTAAACATCCATCCGAGCGCTGCCTGCCAGCCGGGGCGCCAGCCGGGGTCCCAGTGCCGCGGAGAAGCCTGCGGGGATCTGTGCTCTGACTCCAGGCTGCGGGGCGATTAGTGGGACCCGGCGGCTGCCCCGCTCCCTGCCCCTTCCACAGCCACCGGTGCCGGCTACCTGGCGGAGGTGCCCCCGCGCGGGGTCGCGGGGTCGATCGACCGTCAGGCCCCACATCCTTGGCAGCCATGGCTCCCGCCGCCGCCTCGGCCAGTGAGTAGGAGCATGCATGTGCAGGGGGCACATGCGTGTCGGGGCACACAGGCGCGCGCGCGCATACGCGCGCAGGCACGCACACCGCCCTGAGCCTGGGAAGGAGCAGGGCTGACCAGACGCTGCAGCCGCGAGGACGACTCCGCGCCCGGGACCTGGCCGAGCCCGCCCGCCGCAGCTGCCGGGGACAGAGCCGCCCCGGGCCCCCGCGCGCCCGCGCCCGCGCCCCAGCCTCGGGAATGAAGACCGCCTCCCACGGACTGCAGGGGAGGCGGAGCCCGCCCGCGCCCGGGACTGCGGGCCGCGCAGCTGGTAGGCCCAGGGGGACACGACTTGGACACTGTCATCCCCACGCCTGGCGCTGAGCCGCCCCTCCGGCTTCCAGGGCGCCCGATCCTGCGTCGGCCCCGAAGCCTCGGCCTCCTCGTTTGTTTGGGTCTTTTGTGCCGGGGCTCCCAGTTGGCTAAGCACTCCTGCGCTGAATCGGGCCATTGTCTGCGCGCCCGTTGCTTCCACGCCGCCAGTCTCGGGGCGCCCACCCCGCCCGCCCCTCCCGGCCGGGGAGCCTCCTAACGTGCCTTTCCCCGCAGGAATCTGGAAGCTATAAGCCGGGCGGATTGCAAATGAAGTGTAATGCATTGTGGGACGTGTGTAAAATCGGAGCCTTCGCCGTGGGGGGGTGTGGGGGCGTGGGGAGGGCCGGACCCGCCGCGGGCGGTGTAGACGCCGACGCCGAGGAGGGGCTGGGAAGATGCGCGCCGGGAGCGCCCGGGTCGTGCCCGCCGTAGACGGATGAAGCCGCGCGCGGCGCCCCGGCGCTGAGGCCGCAGGATCCGGGCCGCAGGTCGCGCTCCCCACCATGAAGAAGACCCGCAGCACAACCTTGCGGCGAGCCTGGCCTAGCGCGGATTTCTCGGACCGGGCCTCGGACCGCGTGAGGTCCCGCAGCGAGAAGGACTACCGCCTGCACAAGCGCTTCCCCGCGGCCTTCGCGCC
Source organism: Noctilio leporinus (assembly GCA_004026585.1). Lineage (NCBI taxonomy): Eukaryota > Metazoa > Chordata > Mammalia > Chiroptera > Noctilionidae > Noctilio > Noctilio leporinus. The sequence continues at coordinate 51,660 of PVIW01000642.1, forward strand.
CCCGGCGTCGCGGGGCTACCTGACATCAGGTTGGTACCCGCGCGCGGACGGGCGCGGGAAGTTCCGGGGCGAGCGGGGCGAAACGAGCTCCCAGCCACCATTTTGTACCTTCGCGGGAGCCGCGGGGCCTCCCAATATGGGGTTGGAGGGCGGCCGTTCGGTAAAATAAGGGAGGGGGCGCGCCCGGCGCCGGCGCTGCGGGAGGCGAGTGATGCCGCGCCGCGCGGCAGCCGCCCTGCGCCCAGCGGCGCCCGCAGCACCGGCTCGCGGGCGCCCGCGCGGGGCCGGCGGTCCCCGTGGGCGTTTCAGCGGCTCCGGGGGCGGGAAGGGGAGCAGGTTGCGTGCAGGGCCCCGAACGGCCGGGCCGGGGCAACGCCTCGCGGACACCGCCCGCCGCGCTGGCGGCCACCCGGTCGGAGCCCCTGGATCGCGTGCCGCGGGGCCGTGGTGTGTGTGCGGGGCGGACGCTCCCGCGACCCGGGGTGGGTGCACGTCTGTGACTTTGCCTCGGGCCGCGGGGGAAAGAATGGAGGCTGCCTGGCGTAGCTGCCTGTCAGACGGGAAGGACAGACGGGAAGGAAGGCTTCCGAGGAAGGGTTCGTCCTAAAACGCAGTGCCGTCGAGAGCGTTTCTCCGGGAGCCGGTTCCCCTCGGAAACAGCAGAATGGCTCCCGCGGGTGACTCGGGGATCCGGGGACCAAAGGCTGGAGGGAGAAATGCCGGCTCTTTCCGTGTTTCCTCCTCACTTACTGTTGGCCGTTTGTACGTGGTCATGTGCAGGGTGATCAATTTTTGTTTGTTCCCACCCTGAAAGAATTCCTTTTCCTCTAAGTACAGCCTAATGGGAGGACTGAGGTTATATTTGAAAGCACGTCGATACCCAAGGAGTGTAAGTCCTGGGAAAACTGCCTGAGGCTTGTGGTTGGTCCTTGCAGTCCAAACGCTACTTACCGTCTTCTTCCCAAAACAGCAACTTTGAAAACGCTGGGACCAGTATCTCATGTCCTATGGCCACATTTCCATGAGCATAAAACCTCATAAGATAGCCATCCTTTTTTATTGTGAAACCCGGCGACCTAAGGATGTTGTCCTATGCTGGCAGCAGGGCTCCCTTGGTTTCCTCTTTTCTCGAAAAGTCAGATTTGCGAAGCAAGTGACAGGTACAGTTTGCGCATCAGGAATTTCAGTCAGTCATTTGCGGTGGTTGCTGTGTTCTTCTCATTTGCACAGCACGTTTTGAGATACACCGAAATCCAAATCTGACTTGAAAACACATATGTACTTAGACCCACGCCTGCGCCAACTTGGGGTTTGAATGTCTTTCCACGTTGAGTTGAGTTCGGTGCCCTTCTTTGGGCTGCGAAGCTGGAGGAGGGCAGGTGGCCACACTTTCTTCCGCAAACCTGCAAGACTCTAAGGATCTCAGGCACCTTCCTACCGAGCTTCTTGTTTATCTGGCTTGGCGGCTTCATTGTAGCCACGTTTCCCGCCTTTGCTGAAGACTCCTGTGCGATGTCCAGGTCTGCCAGGCCTCTTGACCTGGTTGTCTTTTCTCATGGCATTTCTTGACCCGCAGATGGTAAGCAAGTCTCATGGTGCTATTGAAAGGATAAACTCTTTTAGTCTGGTTGGTGGCTTTCTGCGCGGATTCAACGTCAGGTTACTTCCGAGGAAAGAAACCCAGAAGGTGGCGGGAGAAGAGCCGTGTCCTTCATTCCGCATGTTATGGAAGTGGTCTCCTGAGGACTGAGTGTCTTGCTGGAGTCCCCTGGGGCTGCAGGGTTGGCTGCAGCCTCGCTTTGCCTAGGGAGGAAGGGCCATTGCTTAGTCTTTATTTTATGTGTTAGCTACTATAAAGAGAAGGTGTTCCTACTAATGGAAGGAAGTAGTTTAGTTCGGAACCTGCCATGAACCCTGGGAGAGTAGGTGGAATCTTTCTCATACGCATCTTTTTGGGGGGTTGGGTGGGTATGTTTCCTTTTCAAATATGGCTCCTTTCCAAATTTGCGCGTTGATAGGAATAGATGGTATATTGAAGCACTTGGAGATCATTTACCAGTAAGTGTCTTCCTGGTAAGAAATGTAAAGGAAATTCACTTGTATCAAGTTAGTGACTCTAGATACAAACAGACCGTTTGTCACATGAACTAGAAAATGAAGCAGCTTGGAAACACATGAAGCTTTTCATATTTTGTCTTTCTGTTTGTCCAAACATTTAGCATAATAACATTGGTATTGTCATACTTCATTTTAAGTAAAAAGAAGTTTTTGTTGTTGGGTTCAAAGGACAAGAGAAACCTCTTCCAAGATGGACTAAGTAAAGTAACTTTAGTTGAGACTATTTTTAGAACCCCCCTCAAATATTCCTATAACATATGGGGAAAACTTTTTTAAAAACTTGAGTTAAGGGGGGATCCTTGAAAATTGTATTAATAGTGGTCCTTGTGGTCTGCCATGCCTACCACCCAGTGGGTACTTCAAGTTTTACTCTGGTTATTAAGGCAGAGTTTCATGCATCCCCTAATAGCTTTCTGATGAGACAGCATCCTTTCAAACAACCTTTTCTCCACCAGTTTGAAGAGTGATTTATACCCTTAACATTTAACCTGTTTGTTTTTTTTTAATCTTCAAGATAAACTGCACTTAAACTCAAGATGTTAGAGTAGGCACGGTTACAGCTTAAAAACTGTCCTGCAAAAGGACAGTTTGGTCAAGAATTCGGAAACTTTAAACCTTGACCGCCATGCCTTCTATGACCATCCAAGCCCCCAATTAATGCTACCAAATAAAATAACGCCCGGAATCCACAGGCTTTCCTGGCAACCCGCAAGTTCACAGACCATGAGAGGAGTTCATCGTTCATCTTGAATATTAATTTCCCAGTGAGAGTCCCTGGCCAGAAGGAGGGGTGGGGAAATCGTGCCTTTTTCCCAATCAAGGTGACCAAGAAAATGTGCCTGCATGTTCTGAAGAAGAGAACGTGTTAGACCAAATAGATGTGGGATCATTCTTCCTCACTTTCTAGAACCAGAGAGAAAGTAAAACTCCCCGCAGAGAAGAAAATACTGTAACCTGTGATGCCTTCTGTATGAAAGCATGCTCATGCACCTCCGTGACCCCAAACCTTTTGCTGATGAAGCTGTTGGAGCCTCTTTTGAGAGCACTGTGAGCTATGACCTCTTTGCATAAATGATGCTCTTGTCTCTCAGTGCTCTCCACTCCCCTCTTCCCCAGCCCCAGGGACCAGTGCTTCTTTACATTTCACACCCAGTGCCACCAAGTTTGGGGCTTTTGATCAAGACCAGAAAGTCATTTTTCCACTATAAAGTTTCTGCAGAGCATGTTCATAAAAGGTTTTGCTTGTGAATGAGACATCTCCCAGATCATAGTACTTGTAGTTGATATTGGCCACCTGAAGGACCACTAAAGCCAACACTTTGAATATCATAGTGTTAAAGGATTTGAAAGCGCAGGTAGAACAAAAGGCCCTGAACTGACATCTTAAGACAGTTTAAATCAGTTTTTTTCTGCCTAGTTAAGCAGAGGGGGAGTCTAGGCAGAGCACCACCTTGACTAGTTTATCAGTTTTTCATTTTATGGAAACTAATTCTGGAGCACAGTTGATGGTGTCCCAGTTCCTCATGTTCTGTTATTTTAAGAGACGTGAGTTTTCTGGGAGCCGAGAATGGTCCCTTGAGGTTAAATCTGGGCCTGCCACAAACCAGCTGTGTCCCTGGCAAGTAGCAGGACCCGTGTCCCATCTGTAACAGGCCCTGCCGGCCCAGGCTTCCGTCACAGAATCGTGGCCCCGTAACGAGACAGATCAGGATTTCCAAGCACTTCACATAGAAAACGTTACGAATAACCTTTGCCCTTTCTCCTGATGGGAGTCATGTGCCTCCGAATGTGAGGTATGTGGGAAAAGTGCTTGCTTCGCAAGGGAATCCTATTTCCTGTCACCCCCAAATGTTACCATAAATAGCTGTCTCTTGTTAGGCCTTGTTCTGGAGACCAGACTAAGGGCCCGGGCATGTGGTGGTGGTGGTTGGGTGTGTGTGACAGATAATGTCCTGGCAAGTTACGGTCTTAGACATGCTTCAGTAAAGGACACCCCGTTCCCTTCTCTCTTTGCAGAGATCCATTCGCAGCCTGGCTGCTCCAACTGTTCTAATTTGAAACTACCTGTGTGGACTCCTTTCACCAGGCAGGTGAAAGTGAGGAATATTGCGCTCGGTGGTGAATGACTTTATTCTTTATTTCCCAGGAGAACCCGAATGTGCTTACAAAAGGTCACCTCTCTTGGTATTTCAATATCTTTTACACGCTTTTGAATGTTTCTATATGAAAAAAAAAGAATATGAGTGTATTGTATGAAACCCTTCGCATTTTCACACCTCCAGAGCAGTTCTGGTTTAAGTTCCCCATACCCTGGAGAGTCAGAACAGTTCCAACAAGATGCATGCTCTTTAGAACCAGATTGCTTGTAATACCCCGTGCTGGGACAACCAAGGAGCAACGTCTGGCTAGATCCATGCCGGTGGGTCAGGGTGCTGACTTTGGGGTTTAGGACAGGCTTTTGGAGCTCAGTCATGGAAGCTGTGCATGCCTAATCTCTGTGGTGTCAAGTAGAAGTTCTTGTAGTTTGTAAGAATACAGACTAGAGTCAACTCTTGATTAGCCTTACGAGACACAAGAAAGAGATGACATGGGTAAATTTTTAAGTAGATAACTTTTCCTTAAGTAGTTACGTTAATCCCTAGACTATTTTTGTTTGACGGTGGAATGCACCCCTAGTGGGTCAGAAGATCCTCTTGCGTTCTACCGCCTAGAGATTTCTGAGGTCGGCACCTCCCTCTTCATCTCTTGTTTTAAGTCTTCCGTTCGGTTACAGTGTCTTTCTTCCAAATCAACCGGCTTCCAGTCCAGTTCATCTTCCACGTGTCCCCGGGAATGTTTTCTTTTTAAATCTCTCCTGAGCAAAGCTGGTCTTTGTTACATCTCTTTTTACTGCTGCTTTCTACCTGTGTGTGAAGCTCTGGACTGAGGCCGTCCATGGCAGGGCCAGGCCGAGTTTCCCTGGCTCCTCCCGGTCCTTCCCCCGCTACCCCGCGCCCCAGGCTCTGAAACCCCCAGCCACACTCCCAGGTCCTGTGTAGACGGAACCACCGTACGGCACGTGTTAGGCGCCCGGTCACATTGTGCAGCGTTAGGGGTTGACGCTGTGCCGTCTCCTGTCCTGGCTGGCCGGTCCCTCAGTGGCTGTCCGTGTTTTAGTCACACTCGGCACTTAGAAAGCGCTCAGTGTTTATTGGGCGAGTGAATAAAACGTGGCTTCTCTTACAAAGTTGGGTGCAGAGCTGTTCAGAGCCCCGAATGCACGTTATCCTTTCATAACTGTGGAATAATCCAGGTGTGTAAACATACATGAAGACCCAAGAGTCTACTCCCCAAAGCTTCCAGGACCAGCGCCCAGGGAGACAGCCATTCAACAGCAGTGAAAGCTGGCCTGTGACCCAGTGTCCAGGGGAGCGGTTGGTAGGGTGGTGTAAGTGGTGTGGCAGGTTGGAGACAGGAAGGGTGTCAGCTGGAAAAGGCCGCCTGGGGGCACGGCTCGCCTGTGCTGGGAAGGGTTGGGTGACCGGGGTGGGGAAGGCCCCGTGAGCCCGGTACGGAGCTGCATGGGAGCATCTCTGTCGGGGATGGGTCAGCGGTAACTCCGGGGAGTGACTAGAAAAAGGTGTGGCTAGGCCAGGGGGGGGTTGGGGAACACAGGTGGCGTTCGGAGCTTGTGGGATAGATGGGGATTGTAAGTTTGGGGGAGAAATGATGAAAGGAGCGTTCTGGAAGGCCTGTCCGGCGTGGTTTGCAGGGCAGAGAGAAGAGAGCCTGGAGGAGAGGATGCTGGGAAGGGGTGGAGGGGCTGGTGTGGCCAAGCACAGGAGTGGAGGACCCCACAGAGCCCTATTTCCCAGCCCCGAGGGGCATTAGTGTGCCCCTCTAGGTGTTCCTGCTATTTACTTCATATTTTCCTTCGACTCGACTGACTTTTCTTATAATGTAAATGAATTAAAAAGGAAAGTTTATATTTCATGTGACAATATGGGTTTCATTTGATAATTGGAGTTTTCTAATCCCTATTAGAGTTAATATATTACTCTTTCAGTAAATGAAACAAAACAAAAAACCATTCAACTAGGTGCCACTTGAAATGACCTCGGGGGCAGAGGGGCACCTGTCTCAGCCGCGGAAGGCGGGATGGGGTAGCGAGGAGGCAGGGGGGCTCGCGGGGGGGCACGGGACTGACTCAGTTTAGGAGGTGAAAGAAAGTAAAAGGGGGGGGTCAGAGATTTTTGCCAGAGAATGCAATAAATGGCCAGGAAGCCGGGGGAAATGGAGCAGGTGGCGAGGGCCATTTGGGGCACAGTGGGTTGACTGTCCAAGCGGTGGGGCCTGAGGCTCAGCGGTGAGAGACAGAGGTGTAGTTGGAGGCCCCCCCTTGGCTGTGGTCGTTGGGGACCCGAGTGAAGCTCAGCTTCCTGTCCTGCACATTCTGCATCTTAGCGGGGAGCCCATGGCCGGCTGATTTCCATTTCCAGCTGGAGTCCCGTAGCTTGGAGTCCGACGTGGGTTTCGGACAACCTGGACGGTCTAGGTTAGGATTTCCTGGAGACCGACTGCTCTGCCGTTTCTAAAAGCCAAGTGCTTTTTAGTTCTTGGGCTCGTTTTATTAGTGGTTGCATTTATTCAGAAGCTGTGTGTTCTTGAGAAACGGGATATATATATATGTGTGTGTGGTGTGTGTGTGTGAATACACATACGTATATGTGTGTGTATACTTATATATACATATATATTACGTACACTTTTGATATCGATAGTCAGGTTTGAAAGGGTTGGAACAATACAGGGAGCAGCCCAAAAGATCAGACCTGCTCTGTAAATAATACTGTGTTTTACACACCTGTCATATACCTATTCAATTGAAAAATTATCCACTTATCTTTCTGCTGCAGCCCAGGATGGCCCCTCCGGGCCAAGTCTTCTCCTTTGAAGATAAAAGGGAGTGTTTGGCAGATGCCGGTGGGGCCCCCGGGGAGACCGCCTGTCCCCACGATGGGTGTGGCTGCGGGGAGGCGCCCCCGCCCGGCACTTCACAGCCCACTGCCTCCCACCGCACATTCCTGTCTAGCTGATCTCTACCCCAGCCAGTAGACTTTGTGCTGCCTTCGGCATATCCAGCTTTTGCTTTGAAATCATGTCATCAGTAGATGAAATGAAGGCCCCTGTAGCAGTTGAGGTGCAGGGGATATTTGACATTTTTTTGGCTACCCGTCCCATCTTCTGAACCCCTTTCCGATGTCTGTGTAATTTCCCACTGTTAAGGGTTGAAGATGTCCTCCAAGAGGATGTATGTTCAAGTCCTCACCTCTGGCACCTGTGAACATGGCCTTACTTGGAAATAGGACGTTTGCAGGTGACATGAAGAGGTGATGCTACTGGAGCCGATGGCGGCGTTGCAGGAAGAGGGCACTCGGGAGGCGGTGGGGACAGCCGGCAGGGGCTGTCTGGTGGGGCACCAGCTACTTGTGCTGGCCCGTGGCCGCCCGGGAGTCCTCACTGAAGCAGCTATGGCTGTGGAGTTCCAAGCCTGGATCCCCACGCCTCCCTGCGGTCCTCTGGATTACCCAAGACTTTCAGCAAACAAAGGGCCATGATTTAGAGCAGAGATCACAAGCCAGATGGCTTCCTAATCCAACCTTTCTGTCACTGACTGGGTTAACTTGGAGAAGTTGCCTACTTCCTCAGGGCCTCAGTCTCCTAGCCTGGGAAATGGGAATAATAATGGTAGGTGCCCGTTGGGCTGTGGTGAATGAGTAATATATGAAAGCACTGCTTGACATATATTGTCTGCTGCAGAGGAGGCCTCTTTGGCCTGATAGCACGACTGAGTGCTCCTTTGTGCTTCTGAGATCATTTCTAAGTCAGGTAATTTGCAGGTCGGCCCTTCCTCTAGACTGGAGGCTCTTGGAGAACTTGGCTCCTGGCTCAGCTGGGTCTGTTCTAGCAAGTGCCAGGTGTGTAGTGGGTATTACAGCTAGGGACCCATTGTCATGCTAATGGTTCCGTGGAGATGGTGAAATCTCAGAGCTCTGGGTTTCTTTCTTTAACCCCAGGCCTGGTTGGTGCCCCCGGGGTTGATGAGCAGAGGCCTCTGGGTAATAGTGGGGGATCAGTAAACTTGATGTTCACCCTGGGCTGACGAGCGCCCTCAGGCTGCTTAGGCACCTGTTGGTTGCACACAGTAGGCTTCTGTCTTGGGATTTTACAAATTCCATGGTGAAACTGGTGGAACTATGGAACAGTTTGGGTTTTTGGAACCCACTGAAGTTCTAAGATAAAATGCCACTCTAGATTAGGTGCTGGAGTTTGAAATTATAGTTAACTCAGTGAATGCATTTGAAATTTCATTTTTAAAAATTAATTTCTTGCTGTATTACAATTGTTTCATCCGCCCCCATTGCTCCCCCTGCCCCATCCACCTTCTCCTCTGTCCTGCAGTCCGTCCCTCCTCGTTGTCCGTGGGTCATTCATGCTAGATCTTGACTAAACCCTTCCCCTTCTTTCCCTCCTCCCCCTTTCCCCACCCACCTGGTCACCGTCATTTTGCTCCTTGTTTCCATGTCTCTGATTCTATTCTCCTCTGAAATTTCATTTTTTAAAAAGATTTTATTCATTATTTTTAGAGAGAAGGGTAGGGAGGGAGGAAGAAAGGGAGAGAAGCATCCATGTATGGTTGCCTTTCACCTGCCTCCAGCTGCGGACCTGGCTAGAGACTTGGCTTGCAACCTGGTTATGTGCCCTGGCTGAGAATCGAACCAGCGACCTTTGGTTTCGCAGGCCAGGGCCTATCCACTGAGCCACCAGCCAGGGCACCGACTGATGTTTTTGCAGGAGGTGGGAGTGCACATGTGTGCTGGTGCGACATCCTAGTTATTGCCTCACTCTGCCCTTTCCGGGACTTCCCCAGGGTCCACATCTGGGCAGCTCTACCGTCCGTCCGTCTGCTCTGTTCTCACCCTTGGGAGATACCCACTCTCCTGTCTGCAGGTCAATGAGCGAGACCCCTCAGCAGAGCGCAGGCCTCCCACCAGGTCACCCAGAAATGCATTTGGCTCTGGGCCTCTCCTTGCAGTTGGTGGATGTGACCAGCGCAGCATGGTGGCCGTGGTGCTCCCCAGAGAGGACAAAATCATGGGTTCGCTTCCAGCTGAACATCCAGGGCCGGTGGAGCCGGAGTGGCCATGTCAGGGTTCCGTTTTGCTTTGCTTGCGCCCCAGCTCCGCGGCAGCCTCTTTCTAAGCAGGTTTTCAGTTGGGACACCTGGCCCGGGCGCACTTGCTGCTTTTCCCCGGTTAGGGAGGGGACCCTTGGGGACACGAGGCGTGTCTGCCCCGTTGCCACAGCCTCTGAGGCTGCCTTCATTTGCGGAAGAAAAACTTGTGGGATGAACAAGAATCACAGAATATGTGCCCCTCCGGCTACTTCAGAGCCTGGCGGAATTGGATGTTGTCCCAAGACTCGAGAAACGTGTATTTCCGCTGGAGGATGCTGTGGCGAGCATGCTGGAGGGGACCTTGGTTTTCCGAGGTTTGGGTGAGGCGTCAGTGCTCAGCGGGGTCGGGATGGTGGTGTAGAGCCAACTCGTGGGTCCTGTCCACTCGGGCGTGGGCCGTGTCACTCGTGCAAGCTCGCGTGGCTCTGGGCGTCGGTTCTCAAAGTTTCAGAGACAGGAGGGAATTCCAGAGTCGGTGTCCGTTTGGAAATGGTGCTGAGGATCACCAGCTGCTGCTTTGATGGAATGTAAAGGAAATGAAGATACCCGGAAAAGCCCTCTTTTATCCAGGGAAAAAGGAGTTTTGGATTAACGTGTAACATACAAAATTGGGTGACAGCTGTGCCTGTGATGTGTAACTGAGGCCCGGCAATGGGCTGCCCATGTGGTCAGGTGAATATTTTACACACAGTCTTTAAAGAGGTAACTTCCAATGTTTAGTGTTTTGGAAGATTCCATGGAATCTACTCATATTTGAAAATGTAGAAATTTGCTTCTGAAGCCTGACGACCTATCCATTGCTAACAATTAGTTTCCTCTGTACAGCATATAGGGTGAGACCAAAGGAATAGAGAGCTTGTCCTATAGATCAAGGGCAAAGCTATAAGGAAGTCAAATACTTTGTGCTGTTTTTTGATTCTGTGGTGACACCTGCCTTTCCTGGAATAATGCAGTATATAACTTAGCTACGAAAGTTACGGGAATTCCAGGAAAAGCATGATGGGTTTGGGAGAAGTATCTGTTCTCTCCTTCTACTACATGAAGTGAAAATGTCAGGTCATTCCTTCCCTGAGTGTGATTTTGAGATGCAGCCTATATCAGTAATTGGTTGGTGGTCGCATGGGCATAGGTCAGGTAACAGAATGAGAGAGAGGACACAATGGGTTCTCTGGCCACGGGTTACACTAGGTCCCTCTGAGCCTTTTGTAAACGTTAAAAACAAATGAACCAAGGGACTCTTGCTCAGGATTTGTACCCTCACTTCTCATTCCACATGTGCCCAGAGAAGAGCCTGGTTCTCAGCAGCGGGTGGAGGGTGAAGTTGGACGCATCTCCGAGGCGCAGTCCCTGTCTTGTTGGCATGACGTCATCGTGCTCTGATTATTTTTGCACGCCTGTTGCCAACTGATTACCCTAGCGACGTTACTTTTGTTTTTAAAAAGGAAATTGGTTGTCAATATAAAAGTGTAAAGCTAAACAGAATATTAGGAAGGTACATTTCTTGTTCTTTTTTTGGAGGGAGAGCTGTATTTTCTTTTTCCGTCAGTCACTCAGTGTTTCTGAAAACCTGGATCAAATGCTGACTCAGATCAACAATATTTTCTTCTTTTTTTTCTTGCATGATATTCTGAGAGGCACATGTGGCTTCAGTAGAGGTCTCCAATCAAAGAGACTGGGTATGGCCTTAAAAGAACATTCTATTGGGGGTAACGATTAGTATCAAAGTAACCCATGAAAATATTAATCTAGAAACTAGAGTTTGTTGCCGAAATGACTATATGACACCCAAACTCTGGCCTGCTGAGTAATTTTTTGACCATCATGTACCACAACGTATTTATTAGGGAGCTGCCATATTCCTGGTGGTCTCTCCTGTTGGCTTGTTCAGTGATATCAAGGGCCCGCATGCGAGCATAGGTAGTGCCAGGTGTCTTGCGCTCATAAAGGACAGTAAAGGACACAGGCTCCTGTTCTCGTAGTTACAGACTCGGGAAAGCGAGGTGCTGAGAAAAATTCTCCATCCAGGGAAGTGGTGGGCAAGGCGGGGAGAGCGAGAACCGAGTGCAGGGTGAGCCTTCGTGAGCAGGGCGACCTGCACCACCCAGGCTGGGACACCCGGGGCAGGGGAAGGGGCACCATCGATAAATACATCAGAGTGGCCGCCACTGCCCCAGACACGCGGGGACACGTGGTTACTCTGCTTATGGGGTGAGATGTTTGCCTGTTACTCAGGAGGCAGCAAACAAGGAGCCACAGAAAACGCTTAATCTGGAACGTGTTGTAATGAACTTTGCGTTGTGAAACTCAGAAGCGGAGGCGCGGAGACCACGGCGGTGCCTCCAGTGACGATGGAGCGGCCGAGGGGGCACCCGGGGTGTGCTTTGCAGCCCGGCTGGTGGGGGAGAGCGGCGTTCTTTGCCGAGGTGGGTGCGCCGGGAGGCCTTTGCTGGGGGACGTTGCTGATCTCCACGTGGGGTACGTGGCGCTTGGGGTATCAGGCAGGCGAGCACGTAGGGATGTTGGATGGGCATTGTCCCCTCAGTGCTGCCCTGCACACCCGTCCACGGGGTACAGGACCGGTATTGTTGCTCCCGGCTTTAATTCCCCATGAAGACCTGAAGTGTGGGGATTTGCTTTGTCCCCCGGGGGATCGTGTCCGTCCTGAGTAACCTGGTTACCTCTGGAGCCTTGTGGAAAGCAGTGCGGCTGTTCTCGGGGCAACTTAACACTTAGCCTTGAACCGGGACCCGCTTCCCACCGCAGCCGCCCGTCACAGCCTAGATGTGGGTGTCTTTGCAGCTTGAGAACTGAAGGAACGTCCCCCACGAGGGCTCCCCGTTTACACGATATTTATAGCCTCTTGCAGACTACGACTTGAGAGATACCGAGCGTTTATTAAGTTCGTATTCCTACGCGCTCGTGCGTATTTGTCCGTAGAGCCTGAGAACACGCACGTGAAGTGGGCAAGGAGATTCACATTCTAAATGACTATGAAAAAGAAAACTATGACAGTGCTTTCTGAATGCATTCCTGGTTAACGGTCATATTATTTTGATATTTACATTTTTAAAGTTTAAGTTTCTCCTTTAGCTCCTGGATCATTTCAGAAGCAGATTATCTGGGTCACGTCCACCATTTATTTAAATTTGTGAACAAATACAAATATCTTAACTTTCCCCAACGCATTTGAAGTGATAATGATTAATTTAAAGTTTGATACCATAGGTTTAGCCAAAGACATAATTGGGAATGGCTTTTCTTAAGATATAGTGCTGGAAATGAGAAGAAATTCAAGCCAGATTCCAACCTATGTCAAGATTAAAATACAAATATGATAGCTAATCGAGTAATCTGCTTCTCCCTCCCGAATGTGCTGCCCACCCCCATTCTCTAAATCAGGAAAAGACTTATTCAGGCACCTTGATTTAATGATATAATTATCTTTCAATGATCTTTTTTATTTTTTAAATATACATAACCTGTCTCTTGTTTCTGTCTCCTTCGCTGATTTACGTGGTTCTGCGGCAATCAGGGACGGTTCCCGGAAACAAATGCTGCATCCCCATCCTTTTATTCAGCACTGCCTGGACCTGGAGCGGCACTTCCCGCCCTCTGCTAAGGCTGCCTGTCCTGCCCAGAAACATAGTCTTACCTACACACATGATGGAAAAAAACCAATGTGTTACCTAATTGTAAAATCAGTGGGCATTAAGAAGGATGTGATTTATTTATTCTTAAAGATTACTTTATTGTTGCTGCATTACACTTGTCCCATTTTCCCCCGTTGCTCTCCCCTGCCCCCCCCACCCCATCGCCTCTCCCACGGTCAGTTCCCCACACTGTCCATGTCCACAGGTCATTCATGCTAGTTCCCCGACTAAACGCTTCCCTTTCTTTCCCCCTTTCTCCCCTCCCCCGTCCCCTCTGGTCCCTGTCAGCCTGTTCCTTGTTTTCATACCTCTGGTTCTACTTTGCTTGTGTGTTTGTTTTATTCGTTAGTCTCCTGCATTAGGTGAGATCATAATGCTGTTTGTCTTTCACCACCTGACTAGCTTCACTAAGCATAATCCTCTCCTGCTCCATCCGTCGCGGAAGGTGGGAGTTCCTTCAAGGAGTGTGTGTTTTAATGGTCACATGCAGGAGGACTGTACTTTTCTGGGTGCCACCACCATGTGGGGCGCAGCCAATCCAACCATGCCGTGTGGGGGTCCCCAACAGGAACCCCCTTTGCCATCAGTGAATGAGGACTAACTCCAGGCAGCACTTCCACTCAGTGGAGTTTGCTCCCTGCCCAGGTGTCACCCTGGAAAACGCCATGTGTCTTCAAGCCGGGCAAAACAGTTCTGTGCGCCTGTGTAAAATGGGCTTCTCTTCCACGGGAAAATGGTTCCAGAAAAACATTTCACAGCGCCGATACTCATCAGGCCTCAGGGAACAGGAGCCTGTGCCCCCGGTCAGTGTGCCCCAGAGGAGCTCCTGTGTCCCTGGAGCCGTCCCCATGGGCTTCGGTGGCACCTTTTTCCGTGCTGTGGTGAACCAGGTTGCCCTGCAGATGTTCAGCCTGCCTCTAATTGAGACAGGTTGAGCGAGAAGAAGAGGAAGATGAAAAGAAGCGATTTCAAGTTCATCCACGGGGCCATTGTCCCCTGAGGCCTGGGATGTCGTATTTGGGGACCAGCTCCTTAGAGAACGATAAGGGTGAATGAGTTTCTCTCCCTGTTCCAGAAAAAATAGCAGGAAACCAGAGGCGAGGGGGATGAAAAGTGGGGTCCCCACCCTGGCGTGTGGGAGCTGTATGATCCGGAAGAATCTCTATTTCCAAGTCTCTTTCTTCACCTGCAACACAACTACTTGTGCCTTATTTGTAGGGTTGTTGTGAAAAGTCATGGGATGGTTACGTATCACAGTAACTGCCATTGTGCGCAGAACCCAGGACATACTCGAGAGATGTAGTTCTTCTGTAAGAGTTAAAAAACAAAACCAAACACTATACTTGCAGCTGAAATGAAACCTGAAATCCTCACCCTGGTCCAGCTCCCTCAGGGTGACCGACTGCTAGTGGATTGTGACCCTAAGGACCTGGCACTTTTCCTCCTGACTTTAGCAAAAGCTGCCTTTCCATCTGGGGCCCATGCACCGGGTCTGTGAGCCCTTCCCGTCTGTCCTGCTGAAGCGTCCATCTGTCCCATGAAAGCATCCGGGCATGAAACACCCACCTGATTCTGCCCATTCCAGTCACCCCGCACAGCTCTTTGTCCTGGTGCTGTGACTGATGTCTGTCACTTTGTAGTTCTCTGGGCAGGGCTTTGCATAGTTCTTTCACAGTAGATCATGAATTGATTAAATAAAAGGTTATGCTTTATTGTAATAAATTATTTTACTTTAATTTAAGGCCTTCTGATGTTTGTTTTTTTTGGTGTAAGGAAGTTGCTCAAAATCTGGACCCAAGCCTTGGAATTGTGATTAGATGTGACATTTCTGTAGGCAGAACTGTGTCGGAAGACCATGAGTAGAAAAACTAGATTGTGAGAAGCTAAGGACCCTTCTTTTGAGTTCCTGACCCTCCATCAGGAACAAGTTTATTGAAAGAAGAAATATAGGTGTGTGGAAGTCTTTAATGTTTAGAATTATCAGCCTGCTTATGCGCCTAGGGGCACAGCATACACAGCTGTGGGCTGCGTGATGGTTTGTCTTATCCCGTAACTTTGTGTGTTTTATCTCTTGTAACCACTGATATGTCTTGTCAGTGCTGTCACCTATTTCCATTGTAACTAATGATTGAAAGAGCTTCGTAAGAATGAGCAGTTCCTAAAACATTGGGAGATGTAATGTGGGCAGATGACTGATGCTTTTATGTGTTACAAGTTACAAGTTTTCTTTACAAAAGCATTGTCTTACTAATTATTATTTTTTAAATTTTATTTATTTTTAGAGAGAGGGGACAGGAGGGAGAAGGAGAGGGAGAAAAACATCAATGTGAGAGCAAAACATTGATTGGTTGCTTCTAATACGCACCTGACCAAAGGACTGAACCTCATGTAACCAGGTTGCCAGCCAGGACGCCAGCCAGGTTGTAGCAGGTGAAACGCAACCATACATGGATGTCTCTCTCCCTCTCCGCCTCTCTCACTTCCCCCTCTCTAAAAATAATACATAAAATCTTTTTTAAAAAACCCTGAGAGTATGTACATCGGTTACACTTCGATGAAGCTGAACTAAAATAACAGGAATAGTCTTCCTCTGAAGGCAGCGCTAGAAGTTGTGATATCAAGGTCAACTGAAACATAATCTTGTCTCCTGCTGTCTCCCTGAGCTTTTACCCTAAGTTTGTGAGTTACCTGCTTATGGAATTGAAATCAAAGTTACAGAACTATGAAAATATCCGTCACCTCCAGCCCTCTTTATATGTTACTATTTGTGTGTGTGTGTGGACTATAAAAACATAGGATCCATCCTATTGGCAAATTTTTAACTACAATAACAGTGTTGTTATCTAGAGACACGCTGTTTCATGGGTACATACTTAATGCCCAGATCATCAAGTGGTGTACATTATGTGCAGCCTTTTGTATGTTAATCATACCTCAACAAAGTCATTTAAAATATTTTTAAAATTTGAAAGCTGTCGTCTGAAAGCTGATAGCAGTTTGATGTATGAGCAACATCTACGCCTGTTATTAGCGGAAGCTCTCCCTGGGTGCAGGTGTGGTAGGTGTGAGCGGAGATCCTAGGACACACCCCATTTTGAGATTACTTTCGTCTGTAACCCCAAAGACTACAGAATCTGGAAGCCATTTATTTCACCAGAAGATGAGTTTAACTCACTTCTGACTTTCCTGGGTAAATTGTTGGCATTGACTGCTGATGAAGGATTAAAGACAATTTTGAAAATATAGCAGTCTTGGCTCTATTTTGAATAAAAGTTAGGAAAAAATATTGCAAGCTTGCTGAAATTGCTTCCAAAGCTTCCATTCCCATTAGCATGCCTTTCGTGAGATTGGTTTTTAAAATATGACTGTTGTTAAAACAAAACACTGAGCGTTTTAGATACCCATTATCCTAGCAAATAACATTCCCCCATCCAGGTTAGATGAGTACATTAACAAGCACAAGGCAAGCTTGTTTGGCCTATTAAAAACTTTATTGATATACTTGGTTCGTTCAGGGTGTGAGCATAGACATTACATATAGGGATTACTATCTCTCTCATAAATTTTGTTTCACTACAATTACAGGAAGGCAAAGAGTTATGAGTATAACAGCACTTCTCTAAATGAATTGTCTATGGACACACAATGAACAGTGTGTAATGTTTGTTCTGATTATATTTATCAAAATGCCATTTTACCTCTGCATATAATACAGATTTGGAAAATGAAAAAATGGAGGCATGCTGTCTTTTTTGTTTTTCATTTCATTGATACCCCTAATAATTCATTTTTATTATATTTTACAAAAGTGTCCTTTGCCATAAGTAGTTTGAGAAACACTAGTACAACGAATCCATCTGCAGTTGAGGAAATAAGCAGTCATTTGGTTTATAAGCACATAAAAAAGTTTTTTTTTTCAATTACGGTTGATAATATTACATTAGTTTCAGGTGTACAGCATAGTGGTTAGACATTTACATAACTTATGAAACGGTCCCCAGTAAGTGTTGTTCCAAACTGACACCACATACCGTTATTAAAGTATTAAAGTTTTTAGGAAATGCCTGTGCCTTTGATTTTCCTGTAACATATAGGGTTCCCACCATTTTTTTCTGTTCTTTTTAAATGATAATTTTCTTTTAAGTCATTTTCCCATTAGTTTGTTGATAATAATCTATTTTATTCCCAGAGGCTGCTCTTTCAAATGTCCTGGCTTCTGTACGATCACTTTGGTTTGCATAATTCACCATCACCTTGGAAACAACATTTTGCCTAAATTTAGGATGTTCGTTTTGAAATGCATTTTAGATTACCTCGCCTTCAACTGGTAATATCACTCATATTATATCAGCTCTGTTTAAAATGCTGGGCTTTTAATAGGCTACTAATTATAAATATTTTTCTTAAAATGCATTATTTGTAAAATGAGAGCGATACGATAAAATTGATGAAAAGTGTCAGCTCCTTGTTGTAGACTGGGTAGAAGTCCGGTTTTAGATGTTGGACTTGTAAGTGGGTTAAAACAAACTTATTTGGTGGCTTGGACCTACAGATGGTGTAGCTGCTCTAGTATCTGGCTTAAAACCACAGAACTTTATTCTCCTATAGTTTTGGAGCCCAGAAGTCCAAAATCAGGTTATCAGCAGGGTCATGCTACCTCCAAAGGCTTTCGGGTGAATCCATCCTGCCTGTTCTGGCTTCTGGTGGCCCCAGGCATTCCTTGGCTTAGGCCTGCATCACTCTGGTCTCTGCCTGTCTTCACATGGCTTCTTCTCTGCATGTCTTCTCCTCCCCTGTCTTTCCTAGGACACTTGTCATTGGATTTAAGATTCACACAGCTAATCCAGGATGATCTTCTCATCTCAAGCTCCTTGAGCTGCAAAGATGCTTTTCTAA
Organism: Noctilio leporinus; assembly: GCA_004026585.1. Classification (NCBI taxonomy): domain Eukaryota; kingdom Metazoa; phylum Chordata; class Mammalia; order Chiroptera; family Noctilionidae; genus Noctilio; species Noctilio leporinus. Next base: position 69,540 of record PVIW01000642.1, read on the forward strand.
GTAGGATCACTTTTGCTGGTTCTGGGGGTTAGGACTTAGACATACCCTTGTGGGGGCCACCGTTCAGTCCACCACAGATGGTAACATGTTTTTAGGATTCCTGAGCATCTCCTGAGTGTTGCACCTGATGTGCGGTTACGGTCGCTCAGGAGTGTGGGCTCTGGTGGGTGAAGACTGCGACTTCGGTGCGCACAGCCCTGGCGTGCAGTTCAGGTTGGCGTGACCTCCTGGGGCAGTTTCCAAGTGGCCCTGCCTCTCAACGGCCTCATACGCAAAGTGACATGGCGAGGAGGTGTCCCAAGTCCTGAACATGCCACACAGTGGGATAGATGCGTCAGGGGCGATCACAAAGACACCATTCCCTTATTTGAAGATGGACATTTTTTATCATTTCTGAAATCAGGGTGCCTCTTGTCTTCAACCACTGGTTCCCTGAGTTTGGGGCCCCTTTCATACCTGTTTTTCATGGTCCTTCCAAGGCAAAAACAAAACAAAAACAAATGAACGAAAGAAAAATGAGACGTGTGCAAGTGCTGGGCCCAACTTCTCACACCTGGGAGGAAGGTTGGATGCCACTCCCTGGTTCATGTTCTACACGGACTTTTACACAATCGTGCCCTTCGTCACAGTGGCCACCAAAATGCCATCCCCAGGAATGTAGCACAGTCCAGCCGGAACCTGTGATAACCAAGACGGTTGTTGGCACGGGGGCTGCCAGAGGCAAGTGCTGTTTTCTGATTTGTTTCGACTAAATTTACCCCTGATCAGCAATGTAAATGTCTTTCTTTTCTTAAGAATTTCCTAGTCCTTGTGACCTTCAGTGACTTATATACATTTGATTCTAAACGTATTGCGTCCTTTAAATTTCCAACCCCAGGTATTTTAATGTTTTAAAATTTTGTTTTCATTATTCCTACGTAAAATAATTCATGAATGCTTGTTGGTGAATACCATGTCAAAGAAATGGCTTTTCGTCCGGGCTCACAGAGATGAAACATACAGGACACACCAGGCTTGCTGTGTTTTTTTAATCTGGTATGGCTGACCAGCCACTCTTTATGAAACAAGCTCTACTCTAGCTTTTTAAAACATAGGCTAGCGATAGGAATGAGTTAGTAAAGAAGCATTAGGTCACCTTTAGTTTATTTTTTCATGAGTAAATTAATTCCTTTATGAGGTGACTGTACTGAAGTATGGATCCAATGTACTGATAAAGGTTTTAGCAATACGTATTTGTTCATAATATTAATTCTTGCCCAGCCTTCTAGTTCTTTTCATTCATTGATTCAAAAAATATTTCTTGAGCACCCCAGTGTGTGTGTATTGGGGACCTTTGCCTAGTAAATAAACTGAGCATATGGTGATAAACAAGACAGATATCATGTGATATGCTAAAAGTCCTTAGCATAGTGCCTGCCACATAGTAAGTCATCAGCAAATGGAACTATTATTATTTTATTCTCACTCAAGGACATTTTTTTCAGTGGTTTTTAGGAAGAGAGGAAGGGAGACTGGGAGAGAAACATCGATTGGTTGTCTCCTGCATGCTCCTGGACTGGAGAATCAAACCTGCAACCTAGATAATGTGCCCTGACCAGAGATGGAACCTGTAACCTTCCATTAGTGGACAATGCTCTGACTGACTGAGCCACACCGGCCAGGGCTGAATGAGTATTATTATTAAGTTTCTGTTTTCTGCATTTAAAAGCTCCACTAGGAGGAACACAGAGATGAAATATACATTAATAGATTGTGAATATTTTATTGTAAACTTGGGCTAGAGAGAGAAAGTGAGCCTTCTCTGTGATGAGACAGTGACTCCCTGTTGAATTTGTCTGATAGTCATGCCTGGAAACCGGTATTGCTCCTGTTACTAGCTTGCCCATGTATGTGTTGGAGGATCTGTCCTCGACCCACTAAAAATATGTATGGTCCTCAGGGATATTCGGGGCATCAAGAGTGTTAAAAGCCCTCAGGATTAGTCAGTAATTAGCGAGCCTTCACGCCTAATGTGTAAACAGCCCAGGACTCGATTTGGCTCCATCAGTGTAATTTTGATGTTAACAGATCAGCAGCCAACAGTTAAATAAACTTTGACATTGGGGCTAGACTTGTCAACACAGGCACAATCCAATTTACTATTGATTGATCGACCAGCTAATTTCCTCTTGATTTAGACATCTGCAAAACACACTTCTCACCTATTTGTGATAGACGTATGCGCAACGCTGCCTGCTGAAAAACACAACAAAATGGTAGGTGATTGTAACTAGAACGCTCATGACGCACTCCATCGGACCAGACTCAGGTGGTCCCAGCCTAGGGAAGGCTCCCCGGGAGGCTTCTGATTCCTCCAAGCACGTGTCTGTGAAATACTTGACACTGCACTCTTCATTTTTATAACCTACACACACCCCTCGGCTCCTTTCGCTCTCCTTCGATTATAGTTCTCCTTTTCCTAAAAAAAAAAAAAAAAAAAAAAAAATCTATGCTGCGTAATTTAGATTGGTCAATTGACTTTTTTGGGGCGCTCCAGGAAGAGGGGAGAAGCACTGGGTTGTAAAATAGGGACCAGCGACCGTTTTAACTTGAGCAAGATGGCAGTCAAAGCTTTTGTGGGACAGCAAGACTAGTTGAGGTTTGAATGGAGGGACAGATGCTAAGGATTTTCTTTATCATGCGGTTTTTAAAAAAACCCTCTTTAAATAGTTAACTTTAAATGCCTGGCCAGAGCTAAATAGTTAACTTTTGAAAACAGTTCTTATGGACCTGTACTAATACTGTCCTAGTCATGTACGTATTTTCATTTCATAAAGAAATAGGACTCTTTCTTTGTATTTTGATAAGCGTTACTTATCAGTTTATCTAATTTATGGGGACTTTGAGCTCCATTTCTGGAAGCAGTGAGTTAGAACTTTTAGGAAAAAATCTTCTAGAAAAGAAATCTGTGATGTTCCCAGCTTTCAGAATGGCATACAAGAAAACTGAGAATTTAGTAAGAGTCATTATTCCAGATGAGAGTTTAGGCTGGGAGAGACAAATGATCTTTCATTATTAAATATATTAAATCACTTAACAGCATTAATTGTTGGTAAGGACAGTATGGGACAATGACCCTGTGTTTATAAAGTTGATAAATCAATGGATAAACTTAGCTAAAGCAGGGAACCATGTATTTTTTTAAGATCTAAGATGTTTATTTTAGCCCTTCCTGGCTGGTGTGGCTCTGTGGCTCAAGTGCTGGCCTGAGAACCAAAAGGTCACCAGTTTGATTCCCAGTCAGGGTACTTTCCTGGGTTGTGGGCCAGGTCCTCCTGCTCGGGGCATGGGAGAGGCAAACGGACGGTGGATGTTTCACTCACTGATGTTTCTCTCCCTTTCTCCCTCATTTCCCCTCCCTCTATAAATAAAATAAAATAAAATCTTAATATTTTATTTTAACTGTAAACCTCTTGATGTAGGGCCAAGGACTCTTCTTTGAGTATGAGTTTATATACGTATATGCGTATGAGATTTTCTTGAATTAAATCATACCTGTAATATGTCATCTCTGACTTCTGGGTTTTGTTTTGGTAAAGGATGAAATGCGTTAATTATCAAAGTTGGGCAACAGGTACGGGGTGTTCAGTGTATGGTCCTTTCAACTTACGAATATTTGGAGTTCTTCACATTCAAAGCGCTTTTAAAATAAAAATGGTAGAGAAATAAAGCGGTCAAGAACTTAAAGCCACCGAGGAGAACAGAAGCACAGAATCATTCCTGAGCGCAGTGGTGCTGTAAGAAGAGCCCAGGAGACGCTCTCGCTGCAGCCTCTGGGGTGTGGAGCTGGGTGCTTGTACATGGTGACGCCCATGTGCCCCAGAGAAACTGCGGTTTGGTGGCCAGGGGACAGACATGCAAACCAAAGAATTACATTTCTGTTAGTGTCATAAATGCTCGTACAGACTACATACAGAGGGGAGAACTACGCCCTCCTAGGAATTTGAGGCAGACCTCAGAATAGTTGACACTAGGAGACCAGAGAGAGCAGTTGTTTGTGGGTGCGTCCCTGTTCCCGTGTCCCGGCCAACTGTGTGGAGCGCAGGCAAGCGCTCTGCCCCGCGCCAGGGGCGGTGCAGCGCCACGGAGGAGTTCATGGCTGCTAACTTGGGAGTCCTTCAGTCTCTAGGGCATGCCCGGTGAGGATGCTCTCCTTCCTCACCCGGTAGTTATTGAACAGGCCCTTGTTTTTCTGATTTTAAAACTTTATTTATTTATACGAATGGGTAACTGACGTTAACATTATGTTAGTTTCAGGTGTACAATGTGATTTGCGGTGCGTATGTATTGCAAAAGGGTCTCTTAGCAACTCTCAAATAATGCAGTACAGTGTTGTTTAGTCACCACGCTGTGCGTCACCTCCTCGGTGACTTGTTTATTTGATAGCTGCAAGTTTGATCTCCTTCAATGATTTTCCCCACCTCTGGTCCCCTTGGCTGTTCTCTGGATCTTTCAGCTTGATTTCGTTGGTGTGTTTGGTTTTTTAGATTTCACAGTAACTGATATCATATCATGTTTGCCTTTCTCTGAAACTGTTTTCTCTTAGCATAATATACTCAGGGTTCATCCTTGTTGTTACAAATGGCTATATTTAATTACTTTTGATGGCTAAATAATACATGTGTATTATATTTTCTTTATTCTTTATTGATGGACCACTTAGATTGTTCCCAGATCTTGCCTCTTGTAAGTAACGCTGCAACAAATAAGGGTACAGATAACTTTTTAAATTAGCGTTTCTGTTTTCTTCAGATGAATACTCAGAAGTAGGATTACTGGATCATATGGTAGTTCTATTTATAATGGCTTGTTTTCCACGGTGGCCACACCACATTCCCACCAATGGTTCACAAGGATTCTGTATTCACCGTGTGCCGGCCAAAACTTACCTGTTGTCTTTGCATTCTGACAGGTGTGAGGTGCTACCTCACTGTGGTTTTGATCTGCACTTCCCTGACAATTAGCGACGCTGAGCATCTTGAGCATGCATTTAAAGGGTGGAAGACTCATTTAAGTATAAATTCTCTATTTGCATTTAAGCACCAAAATGTCTACTAGTAAAGAGTGTTTGAAAGAATTTGTGTACTCAGCAAATAATGGAACTGCCTTATTATAAGCCTGTCTTTCATTCACTCAACAAATATTTATCTGATCTCTACCATGTCCATACCTCAGACTGGGAACATGGAGAAGACAGACACAGTTGCAGGGCAGTACACAATATGATAGAATTAAGTCTTTTATTTTGCACCTAAAAAGCATCCATGCATTCATCCACACATGTGAAAGTGTTTTAAATATGCAGGGAAGACTGACACCCAGTTCATGAGTGTGATTTCCCCTGAGCCTGGGGTTGTGAGCGCTACAGAGGACTGAGGAAAACCATGTGATGCAGAGCAGCCCAGTTGTTCACACCACTTCCACGGTGGCCAGCAGGCGCTGTGATGCGGGTCCTAAGACTTGGAAATGACCTCAACCCCTGGAGGATTCTTTCGTCTTGGGTTTGCTTTGCTTGGGCACATCATCCCCACCCTCCCTGCTGAAAACTGCAGTCATCTTATCCTCTTTCAGAATGTGTTTCAGCTCTTTAAAAATCTTCAGTCATGAAACGCTTAATGTTCTAAATCGGAATAATACATTTTGGATGCAACTCCAGTGCTCCCTCAGGACCACAGGTTTTCTTTTTTTTTTTTTTTTTAATGGAACAATTTGAAATATTTTCTATGTAAATGATTTTGGTATGAAAGCAGTCCTGTTTCCGGGGTATAACTGGTCTCGTTCTAAAACAAATACGAGGTATTGGCTGAATTCGAGGTAACAGACAACTTCAAAGGCGGCGTGTGAAATGACCTCACAGCGAGTGATAAAATAGCAGGGTAACCTACTGGTTACAATCGTGGGCTGTCTAGCCTGGCTGAGTTTCAAGTCCTGACTCTGGCACTTACGTGCGGCTGTGACCTCAGGCGCATTTCGTACCTTTTCTTAGCCCAGGTCCCTCATTGGAAAATAACTCTTGCCAGAATAGCTGCTTCAGAAGTCACTCTGGTTGTGAGGATCAAGTGAGGTGATGTGAGAAATGCCAAGCACAGAGCCAGAACCTCGTAAGTCATACTTAGCCGTGGGCCTGCACGATCACATCTGTTTGTTTTGTAGTTGGTGGGACGGGCCTGTCCTTTGTGTCTTACACACTGTAACACCCCAAAGGTGCTCTGTTGTCTTAGCTGTACACAGAACCCCACTGTCCACTTGCCGCATGCATTACTTAATCTCTCTCTGCCTCTGTGTCCCAACTGTAAAAAGCGACTGTACAACAGCAGCACCTCATTGGCTTGTGGTGAGGATGAGACACCCCATCCTCGCCTCGCCTAGTTTTTGCATCACACGTACTCGTTGCTTCAAGTGCCTTTTCCCTTTCCTCCTTCCTGAAGACGGCTGGCGGGTACCTTCTCTGTGACGTGCTCCTTCCCAATTTCCCAAGCAGCGTTGAGCGTTCCCTGTTGGGTACGTATGAATAGTATAGCAGCTGGCGTACTGGTGTCATTAGTTGGCTTTTGAGGTGGTTCTGTGCTACCCTGAGTTGTTACAACGAGGCTCCGTGGTGAAACATTTCGAGGTTAGAAAAGAGGGATGTTTACCAAGCGTGCGGGGCCTTATTTCCTTTCCAAAGGAGAAGCCCACACATGGACTCTTTTTAGGTTGCACACTTACGATTTATCCCTGAACCCATACGTAGCATTTCAAAATTGGCAGGGTCTGTGTTTCCCAGGTCAGCGCCACGTCCGTCCGCCAGTGCAGCCCACAGCTGGGGGGATAAAGAAGGACGGCGCAGGCCCCCGGTGCCTCTGGGCCAGTGGGGAACATGTCGCTGCTTTATTCTTGAAACGGAGACTCTGAAGCCTACGTTTCTGGCTTATCGTGACGATTGAGTGAGAAACCATGTGAGGCACTGTCCCTGGTACCTGGCTGGGTGAATCTCCAATCTTTCTTGTTGTCCCAGCTTGCGTATCGCAGAGCCAAAGTGCTAACTCTCCGAGGTCCTGAGAAAAATAACGTACGTGACACCTGCCAGCTAACGTTCCACGCGGTAGTGGCATTGTATAGGTTTGATGACTTTCCGAATGTCCTGCTCGGGGAATGGAAGGTGTTGGTGGCGCGGCTGGCTGAAGCCCTGTGCACAGCCAGCGGCCAGGCCCGCGTCTCAGGCACCAGCGAAGAAGGAAGGAGAGGAGTAAGGAGGCCTGGAGAGTGACCGACCGCGCACAGGAGCAGCTCCAGGGCCAAACTGCTAAACGGATGCTCAGGCCACAGCGTTAGTTCGTTGAGCATGAGAATTCGAAGCCACCATTTTACTTCTGTTCTCCTTCATCTTTGACTTCAAGGAACTGCAGTGAGGGTCCTAATGACTTTGATTTGTCACTTGCTCTTCTTCCTTAATTTCAGTATCAGTGCATTTCAGATTTCTGCCAGATCTTTTCATATTGTCAGCTACGTGTCTCATTGAATTCTTGTTTCAAGACGAAGGTCTTAGAAATCTAGGCGTTTAGCCTAATTGTACGCCACACGGGGTGCTTTCATTGTACGTGGCATTTGCGGTCCACCTCAAGCCATGTCCCTGTCCCCTGCTTTCCTCACATACTGACTCCTCGAGGGGTCTAAGGCCTTCCTGAAAGTTCACAACTTGCATGAAGACTTTATCTGTTTTCACTTCAGGCATGTTTCTCAAAAGGCACGAGAAGCAACCTGAGTCATGAATATGTGAAAACAGGAAAAGTACACGTGCTACCTTTGTTTTTCACATGCTGCTTTTTAAAAAGGTGTCTAAACAGAGGTCTTATGATACAGAATCATGATAAACATCCTGGAAGCTGTAGCTCATCCCATTCCACTAATTACCCATGATTCATGCTATTCTCCTAGACACAAGAGTAAAGAATTGCTTACTGATCTTGCCTTTATTCCAGAAATGTCATTGGGGCTTTTCCTTGGTTGTGAATGGTTTGGAATCAACTATGTGATCATTTTCAGAACTATAGACAGATCTCATCAGCACATTAGTTTCCTTTCCTTTTCGAAGAAGTAATTTAGCCAGGAGGGTTTCTATTAAATAATATTTTTACTGCTTTAAAAATCTTTTTAAAAACTTTTCAAGTGGTCAGAATAAAGGGGTCATCTGAGAAGAAAATTTAAGAGGCGAGGAAAGAGGAGGGGCAGAGCAGCGATTTCTCCAGTTTGTCATTTTTAGGGCTGATGGCCGCGGCCCCTGGAACAAGCCGCTGGGGTCCCAGCTTTGTGTTCGTTGGGCCTTTGGGATGAAAAAGGGTTCCCTGGTCACGTTTGTTTGGGAAAGACTGGATTCAACCAAGTCCAGTCATTTTTCTTCACTGCAGGGAGCTTAGAGCTATAAATATGCTAATGTGAATGGTCACTTTCCCAAAGGATATAGAACTAATAATTTCCCAGGCTGATTTGACCGCAAAACTGTTTTCTAAGCCATGCTTAATGAGACGAATGCTTTCTGGAGTTTACTTTGGAAATGCCGATCTTTTCATGTGGGGTGCTGAGCGGAAGCGGGGTACGTGAACTCCTCTCCCAGCGTCATATGCTCATATGCCTTTCCCCACGTAAGGCCTTGTATTGTGATCACCCATTTATTGCCACCTTCCTGAAGGGTACGGAGGGCAGGGCTGTCCCTTGCTCATGTTGTCCCACAGCTGCAAGCCCGGGGTTGAATAGTTTACCTGATTGAGCATTTTGTTCTGTGCCATGTGCTATCAATGGCATATGTATTATCATCATACACCTTGTACAGATGGAAGAACTAAGACACTAGCAATGCAACACTTGGCCAGTCTTATTTATATCACCCGCCACTTCTGATACCCACTTCTCAGAGCAGTCCTTTAAGACCCTTTCAGGTATCTTTTTGGTGTTTATTTAATGTCTAAATAATGCACGTAGGATGCTGTATCCTGATTTATTGACTTTGGATTTTATCTTTGGCCTTTCTGGCAAGGTAAATGAAAATTTAGCTTTTTCCTGCACTCAGGCACCTACCCACTGTTTTCCAGGCTCCATGTCTTCGTGTCCTGGGTTCCCCCCTTATCCAGCTACGCCGCATCTCTAGTAGCTTCCTGGGAAGTTTAATTTTCATGGCTTTGCCTCTGTGCCTTGCCTCTCTTTCTTTAAAGTTTCTTTTCTAGTTTCTGTTCTGTTTTGATCTCTTGAGGCACTAAAATACAGTTTGGAAGTTCTTTGTGGGATAGAACTTGGCTTCCTCTGGGCCTCCCTGGAGAGAGACTGGAGGGGTGCAGTGGGTCTTCGCCTCCCACGGCAGGTTCCCCAGAAAGTACGCCAGCTTCCATACTGGCTGCTAGTGTCCTCGAAGCGGATCGAGGTATGACACTTTTCCCATTACCCCACTTGTTCAGAGTCTGGTTACCTGCCCCCAGCTATGCTCGGGTTCCCCAGTTAAAAAGCTGTCTGGTTGAACCTCTGCAGAAAGGAAAGTTTCTGCTGTCTGCCTAGTGGAGAGGTAGCGCCATCAGACGGCAGTGTGGACAGACCGCCTAAGTTCTCCTTCTGAAGTTGGCAGTCTGTCCTCACCGTGAACAATACCTGTATCCAGAGACTTCCCAGATTTAGTTCCCCTCTCCAGCTTTTCATTGGTTTCTGTAACATAGAAGTTATAAAGTAGGCGACATGAACACCAGTGTGCCCTTCACCCAGATATAGAACATTTTCCTCCATTTAGTGCAGATCCTGGCATTTCACCTGTAAGGGTACCTTTCCCGAGAACGGGACGTTCACTTACATAACCTAACGAGAATCACCAAATTCAGAAAGTTGAACATTGGTGTAATGCTATTGTCTAGTGTGTAGTTCCTATTTAAACCTTTTCATTATCCCAATAATGCCGTGTTTTTTTTAACCCTTTAGTTTTCAAATCGAAGTTCTCACTAGCATTACAGGTTGTCTGTCTTCTCTTTTAAATCAGAACGGCTCACCCTCACCCTTTCGTCTTTTATGAAGCGAACCTTCATAAAAGGTTAAACATGATAGGCCGGTTGTTTTGCGAAATACCCCTCAATTTAAAGTTTGGTTATTTCTTCCTGATTAGATTTAGGTTAGACAGGGGCTGTGTTGAGTTCTTTTCGATGTGTGACGGCAGGAAGCACAGGATGGTTCCCGGACTCATTGGTGAGACTGCATATGGTCACTGGGTCATGGCGGTGTACACAGTGACTCTTCCCTTTTGTGAGTATAAAGGAATCTACTTGTTGATACGTGGAGACTGTATAAATAGCTTGTTTGCCAACACTATCCTACCGTAGGCTTTATCATACTTAAATCATTCTTACGTGAATCACTTTTATTGCAATGGCAGTTATTCATGTGAATTCTAATTCTATAATTTCTTCTGAAGTTATCAATTGGCATTCATTGGTGGGGGGAAAAGCACTATCCTTTTCCGCATGCTGTTTGAGCGTCATAATGTACTAGGGAGTTCTTTTTTATTTTTATTTATTAATTAAAAATATTGTATTCGTTATTTTTAGAGAGAGGGAAAGGAGGGGAGGAAGAAAGGGAGAGAAACGTCAATGTGTGGTTGCCTTTCGCCTGCCTCCAGCTGGGGACCTGGCTGGAGACCTGGCTTGCAACCTGGTTACGTGCCCTGGCTGGGAATCGAACCAGCGACCCTTGGGTTTGCAGGCCGGTGTGAATCCAGGGCAAGAATTCTGTTTTAATCAGTGTGTTGCAGCCTTTTGCATACACGCTAAGGGATGGTCAGCTTGTTCCTGATTTGGCCACGGGAACACCTTCAGCCTGGTCCCCTGAGCGTTTTGAGGTGTCCCATCAGGTGTGAGCCTTTTCTGGCTCTCTGGCAGAAAACAGCGTTCCTGGCTCCCTTGTGTGCGCCTGCGTCCGCGCTGGAATGAGCACTTTCTCTAAGGAAGAGTGTTTCGAGCCCAGAGTCATGGCTGCTGGGCGCCCAGGAAGCAGCGTGTCAGAGCATTCCCAGGACAGCAGGCATCAGGGGTCCCGGCATTCCCAGGATAGCAGGCGCCGGGGGTCCCGGCATTCCCAGGACAGCAGGTGTCGGGGGTCCCGGCATTCCCAGGACAGCAGGCGTCAGGGGTCCCAGCATTCCCAGGACAGCAGGCGCCGGGGGTCCCGGCATTCCCAGGACAGCAGGCGTCAGGGGTCCCGCAGACTCGGCAGGCCTGTCTCCTTCCCCCGTGTGCTGTGCGCAGTCCCACTCCCACCGTGTGCTGACTCATTTCCTCACCTCGCCCCACACACCCAGAGGGGCAGAACCACGCACCCACGTCACCCTCTGGGCTAGCTCTGCCTCGTGTGGGTGTGCGTACGCTTCCTTCAGCTCCCTCCCATCCGTCTGTTTCCAGCTGCCAGAGGTGTTGGGGGTTCACCTGCGTGAACCTCTTTCCTCTTCTTCTCTTCCTTTTACTGCCGCTTCAGTGCAAGTCAGGGGCACGGTTTCCAATCCACCGTGATTCACCGAGAGCCTCACCCTGGGCGTTGCATCTCCGGGTGACTTGGAGGGAGAGGAAGGCGACAGAGCAAACACTTTACCTTTCCCAGCCCTGCCTGTGTGGCGCTTTGCGTCCACAGGCCGGCACACCTCTCGCTGAATCTCAGGCAAATTGGAGTTCCGTACACGCTGTGACATTTCCGACCATCTCAGGGTGGGAGTCCTGCGCAGCGGTATTCCGCACACGCCTGAAAATGCAGAGACGTGGGCGGTGCTGGAGAGCCTAGGCCCGCTGGTCTGTTCTCAGGGGTTGGAGGACTGAGTCTCCCAGCGAGGCTCTCCTGGGTGCTGGGTGGCCTCGGGCCAGGATTAGTGGCCCCACGGGCCTGAAGCAGGAGCCAGGACGCCTCTCCTGGCCCATTTTTGACGTCCCGGCTTCCTCACTGCGTTGACATCAGCGCCGGCTTTCCCCGGAAACCGCAACGCTTGGAATTTCAAAACCACTTTGATATCCGTTATCTCTGCTTATTCACAATGAACAGAGTTTGAAATTTTAATTTTCTTTCTACTCTATGAAGTAGGTTAAGTGGGAAGCTTCCGGAAGAAACAGAGAGCAGCTTTTACCTTAGCATCCTAAGAATGTCTTTGATCTCCACTCTGGTTATAGGGGTAACTCGAGGTATGAAGGGCGTTTTCGAAAAGGTGGTCCATGCGAGGCAGCCATCATCCCTGCAGCCGTCTGGGAGCTTTTTATTGATTCCTCTGTGCGGTGGTAAACAAAAGCTGCCTCTTCCTTCCGTGGGTTTTCGGCTGCAGGGCTGCCCCAGCCGTGGTCCATTTGGGTGCCCAAATCTGAACCGAATGGCAGGGTCACGGACGTGCTTTTTGCTAGAACCTCTTTGAGCACTTGCCATATTGGCGATTTTTCCGGGATCCTTCTCTCTGTGCTTTATTTATTTATTTACTCGGCTTGCCTCGTGGAATTATGGGTAGAGCTGCTTGAGATCAGAAGCACGTTAAATGAAAAAATATTTAAAGAACGTGGTAGCCGGGCATCATGCGAATATTTCAACATAAATCACCTCAGCTGATTGGCTTTGCTATTTCCAACCAGGAAGAACATCCTTAGCGATGCTCCCGGTTTGGTTTTGCTTTGCTACAGATTAGGTTTAGCAACACATTCTCTCTGGCTGGGGCTCCATGCAGCCTCTCCATTGATTGGCTATATTGGGACTTCATGGGAGTGTCCTTCAAATCTCTTTTCCCAGCATTTTTTAAAGCTCCATTGAAAAAAAGAAAGACAGGGAAAGGGAAAAAGGACCCCACATTGTTGCCGCTGTTTCGGTTTGCGTCTAACATGCAAAACATGGTCCTAAATTTTTAATTAGCTAAGTGAGTGATGAAAAGGAGAAGTAATAGAAAAGCCTGGGTGAGCAGCTGGGATGTGTTGCCATGACAACAAGTTCAGCAGGCTGCCAGGGAGCATGTCAATGGGTAACACTGGGAGAAGGCTTTGAAACGGTGCCTGCGAGCCACAATGTGATTGGTCACGCCTCTGTTGTCTTTGTGCGAACCGGAGGATGCTGGGTAAGACCGAGAGTGAATGCTCAGCTTGTCTCAAGGCTGCAATGAGGTAATGCTTCTGAATCTTTGGGGATTATGAGCTCCTGCCTCCAAAAGACTGCAGTCTGGAGTGTTTTCATTCCTGCGCGTGTTAATTACTGCCTATAACATGTTAAGAAGTTTCGCAGCAGCTTTTATTCATGCTTCCCTATACGTGCATGTGTCTATGATAGACAACTTAACACGTGTGTACGTTGCCTCTAGAACCTCAAGCGTGTTCTAAAAATAAGCAGATAACCCTCCGCATTCGTTGTTCTGTGTAGGGACAGCATTTCTTTTGATTGCTGACATCAGTGACCATAGCTGTTGAGGGATAGGTGATGTATGAACGTGCGTTTACATTGGGTAAGCAAACTCGTTCATTTTTAGAGAGTATGTTGCCATTGATTACTTTCTAAAGTCTTTTATTTATGATGTCCTTTAATAGCCAGAAAGGGGGTTGTACAGAGTGTCAGATTTGCTCGGTCAGGAGGTTTAGTTCATTGTAGCTTCCTTGAAGGGGGCTAGTCGATCTCGTATAGCTGTTCATTAATTGAACGTAATAGTCAACTGCTCCAAAATTACCAGCTGAATAATGGGTTTGACAGTTAGGACTTGACGCTCCAGAGGGACACTGCGTTTACAGATGCAGACCTAGGAGTGTGGGTGGGCTGCCTGCAAAACAAATCCATCGACGTACTGATGTGACGGGGACACAGGGGCTGGACCCCGAGCCCAGACTCTGTCCCCCGTGACACAGTGACACAGTGACGGGGATGTGGCTTCTCTCTGGGGCTTTTTTGGGCGGTTGGAGAATATTTCATCACATTCATAAACCACAAGCGAGTGCCCCGTGGAGGCTGGGGCAGCATCTGATCTAAATGCTGTTTGGATCCTGAGGGGGGGAAGAGGAGGGGAGGGGGGAGAGCCGGTCACTGTCACCGTGAAGAGCACGGGAACCAGCGTGCGGACAGGGCTCGTCAAGCTGCCATCGCCGCCTGCTGTAGTTCGCTCGCAAAGCGCTCATAAAAATTTATAAGGCTTTAAATGGGTAAACCAAGAATGGGAGCACCTCCACCGATCGTAGCGGGTTCTGTCGCGGCTGCTGCACGGCCTGCGAACCTGGGCGTCTCCCTTGCCTACGGGAGGTCGGGCCTCCGGTTCCGGAGTGCAAGGCCACGCTCGATCCCATTTTCTTGATTCTTTTAAAGACTTGAAAGCCGGCTTTCACTAGATGCATCGATGTGGTTTCTGTTTACGCGTCTTTGTAAAGGAAGACCTTACCCAGGATGACTATATGGGATAATGTATGTAGGTTTTAAGTAATCGGTTCCGAATACCTGTGGCCCAAGTAGGACCTTAGGTTGTGACTTTTCCCCACCAGGTCGGTTCTGTCTAGTGGTAGAAATGCCAGAGCTAACGGCCACACTCACCCTGAGTGGGGAGGCCCTGAAAGAAGGCGAGTCCTTTGTCTAAAACAAAGCAGGCTGAAGTGTACGAAAAACGCAGGCTGCAGCCACCCCTGAAGAAGGCAAGACAGATTCACCTGTTGATCAGACAGGCACTTTTTCTCTAGGAAAAACCAGATGATCTGTTACCTTCATTTCCCCGGGGAGAAATGAGTTGTGGACTTGCACATTTTAGGCAGGCTTTGCTAATTGAACAGTTTTGGGGTTCATTAATGGTTCCCTTTTCTTAAGATTGGGCACCCTGAAAAACAGTCCACTTGTTACTGTCGGATGTATAACGTTTTGTTACCTTGCAGGCCCTGACGGGTCCTCACTTTAAAATTTAGAAACCATATGTATTGATCCTGGCAGGCAGGAGCTCTTTATTTTGTGTAACTGTACGCCCACTTGTTTCCTTTCATCAGGGAGCAACGTCCTGATCTTTTATTAAGTAATTTAATATGTCCCCGAGGATCAGATTAGGATCTCCCCAAATTTTCATTATTAAGTTATTTCAGAACATTTTAACAGATGCCAGATTAACATGTTCCAGGTGAAGTAAAATGAAAAGTATGGACACTTTCTCTTTAATTTACCGTTTCATGAGCTTCCTGTTGGTCCCCAAGCCCTCTCGAAGAGGAGGAGTTGCAAGTTCCGACTAGCAGGAGTCTGGGGCTGTGACAGGCCCCACATGACATGGCTTCTGACTGATGTGCTCAGAGATCAATGGCAGATACAACATTGCATTGCCTCACGGTCATCGCCCGTCGTATCAGAGGAAGCTAGGAACTTAGCAAAGGGCCTTGCTTGATATTAAGATGCAGTTGACAATACCGATGGTTTGTAAAGTTTTCAAAAGTTTGACTCTTTGGAGAAGTCTGCAGGGAAAACATAGGCTTTTAGACGGAGGCACTCAAGAAATTAAAAAAAAAAACAAAACTTTCTTTAAAAATTCACCCTTTCCAAACAAATCACCAAGGCCGTCAACACTGATAACACGGGGTTTATTGGGCAGTAGAGGCAAAAGTTTTTGCAGGAAAAGCAAAATGTTAAAAGGAGAATAAAGTTAGGGTCTCTGGAAGGTGGACTGTGACAGGTATTAAGGCTTTGGAATAAGACAGAACCCTAATTGTGCCACGTTTCTTCAGTGTAATTTTAGTCACTCACCCTCTCTAGGTTGATCCTTCTGTGTTCACCAGTCACAAAAGTTGCTGCCTCTCAGGTGGGAGTGGGGGATCCCTGCACACCTGAGTCTTTGCTCAAGGGGAGTGGTTTTAGGGGGAAACCTGCGGAGCAGGGGTGATTGTTACCCCACCAGGGAAGAACGTGGCCTCTGTTCCCGTGCGCTTTATTAGACATCGAAGAGTCACACTTGTATAACACTTAACTTTGTTCATAAGGCGCGATTAAAATCATCTTTGTAAAAGGCACCGCTTTTTGGAATAGGGAACTCAGTGCTACATGTGGATTTCATCCACGTTGCAATGTTATTTCAAAAACGATAAGCAACAGACCTTGCAAGTTCACAGCATACTCGTTCAGATTGTAAGAGTTGAAACAGGGGCTGGTCTGACATGCCCTTCTCTTCTGTTCATGAAGAAAGGGTTTTCCAGTGGAGTAAACAGCATGAACACACGTGCAGAGGAGAGAACCTGCTTCAGAGAATGAACTTTGCAAGTCTCTCCAGTGACTCATGGGTTACTAATTACAATTCACGTGGTATGTTTAGAAAGCCTTCCCTTTCAGATCTTTATGGTGTAGAATCTTTATTGTGGTGTAAAGTAACACATCTGTGTGGTTTAAATATGTCAAGTCCTTTTGCATTTGGAGTTATTATTGCTCAGATTGAATATATGGGAGGTTGTAGGTAATATGCACGTGATGTTGGAAATGCTGTCTTTTACCAATTGTGACATCTTTGTCTTGGCACCCTGAGTTGATAGTTTACTTGTAGGGTGGTACTATGTCTTTAATTTCCTCATAGTACCTAGCCCAGCGCTAAGCATAAAATAGTTATGTTATCTGGTTGTTTAAAAAAATAGTGGGTTTTTATATGGAAAAGTTACTCCCGACCCCAGACACAAGAAATGGAAGGGTTCTGTGAACTCTTATTCAGGTTACCAGTTGAACTCTCTTATTATCAAATAGTGTTTCTCATCTTCACCCAGTTCCCCTTTTATTCAATATAAAAATTCTTAAAATTTGAAATGTAAACAAAAACAAGGAAATGTGATTGAATTGAAATTAAACCAGTTGCGCTGTGTATACGGGTCCTGTAGCCAGCCACTCATTGTTCCTGGAAGCATCTGCATTTCCTTCATGAGAGCTGGTCTGGGGTGTTGAACAGAACCTCGTTTGAATCCTGGATGTACCTCTTACTGGGAGACAGAGAACACCTTAGTGAGTCCGAGCTAGTTCAGTGAGGATTATCCTTATATCATCACAGGCTGGAATTAATGAATGTAACCTATACCGTGTGCCCGACCTATAATACCTGCCAGGCAGTGGGTGCGCAAATGCTAGCACTCTTTATGTCCTGTTTGCATTGAATTCCTGCAATGACCATGTTCTTTTAGTCTTCCTGGGATATCATTCCCGTTGGGATCAGGAAAAATGATTTGTTCGTCAACTTTGGTATGTTGCTCTAGAAAGATGTCTTTCTGATACAGTAGGACATTTTTATCACTTGTACTTATGTAATAGTCTTGGTTTTTATCTGCTTAAAGATTGGGATGTAATTAATATCAACACATTTAGGGCATTTGACATCGACCACATCCCTATTTGCTAGTGGGTGAAACCCAGGCTGTTTACAGGCACGTAGGAGCATCAACAAGAGGCCTGTTTGCAGCCATGCTTAGGGTGCAGGGAGAGACCAGCGGGGGGCCTCCCTGGTCAGGGGAGCACGCAGGAGGCAGAGAGCTGGCCATAGCAGGACTCCGACAATGAGTAGATGGCTTTGTTGACCCCTTGGGTGAAGGGGTGAGGGATGAGCAGAGAAGCCAGCTAGGTGGAGTAGTCCGTGGGTGGGGGCTGCCCCTGCGCTGGGGACGGGGCGGAAGGGCGCGCAGAGCGCCGGTCGGGGCCGCGGGAACTCAGACCCTCCGTGTGAATTTGGAATCCGGGCTTCCTTGTAATGAGTTACACATGACTGGTTTCCCCAGAGAAATCGATGGAGTTTACCGTCTGGAATGAGAATCCAAAGCTGGAAGAGCTCAGCCATCAGACTCCGCCGTCTGCGGCTGATGTGCAGGCTGGTGGGCCCCCGGCTGGTGAGCCCCCGGCTGGTGAGCCCCCCTTGCTGTCGCACCACTACTTGGCCTGCGAGCTGCGCCTGGGGTGGCCCTGGGCTCGGGCGGAACCGTGCGGCCACCCTGACTGCTGCGGGTGACAGCGCCACAGGTGGCTGTGGAGAACAGAAGACCCGAATGCTAAAACAGAGCCGTAGAATTGAAGTTTGTGTCCACCTGCAGAGTGAGCGCGTGTACAAGTTTGTAATTGGAGGGGGTGACCCAGGACTGATTTGGGAGTTGCGACTTAGTCCTGGACGTACTTTGGGGAGCTGTTCAGCCAAGCAGATGGTTCTTTGCTGTGTCAAAATTTGCTTCGAAACTTCTTCCTGTCAGCAAATGCTATCAGTATTGTAGTTACTTATGATTCCCTGCCATTAATCGTGTCCTTGGGCGCATCACCTGAGCCTCCTGGATTTCATCCATACGATAAAGTAGTATCTATTTCAGAAAGTTCTTGTGACAAATAAGTGAAAAGGCGTTTCTGGAGACCCTTTGATAATGCTTGGTGCAGGTGGGCACTCCCAGAAAGTGTAGATGGTGCCCTTCATAGGAGCGGGGAAGGGGAAGCTATTCAGAGGTACTGGGCGGGCGTTGGAAGTTGGAGGAACGTGGTAAAGATAAGGGCGGGGTACACACAGGGACAGTGCTCACGGTGGCATTACCAGAAAAGTAAATGGCACAAGAGGAAGAAAACATAATGGCTTTTGAGTGAAGGGTGGGAAAGACATAGGAGTGCACACAAGTCCCCTGATGTCTGTGCCTGACGGATGGATGAGTGGGGCCCAGGGTGTACCTAACACAGGTCATTGGTTTCCTTGTGCTCTGATTGGTTGGTCTGTCTCCTTTTAGTTGACTGAAATCAGAGCAAGTTGCGTGTAGGGTAGGGGGAAGGGATGGTACTAAGAAAGATAGTGGTTAGAACCCTGTTTTGGATTAAGAAGATCATCCACGTTGGATTATATAGGAATCCATGCTAAAAAACAAAGGATGAAATATTAAAACTCATTAAATAGTGACTTAATAATGTTACTTTTGGAAACTGAGATATGAAAGTCTCATTTTTTTGAGAGCAGAGGATAAAATGAAGAAGACACAGCTTAAGGAAAAATGATGAGTTAAAAAATAAACTGATTGGTATGCCCTGATGAAGCATCTTAAAATAATGCCTTCTGTTAATCAGGAAGATACCGGTACACTTGGCTTTCAAAATCCTGGACAGCACAGGGCGAGGGGGAGATGCTCTCAGAACAACTGTAAATACCTCTGCCCTTCCTCTCCTACCCGTCTGAAGTCAAATACAAACCAAGAGTCCCATAAAATGTGTCTGGACCAACGTAAGATCACCAGGTTTTGGTTCTGGCAAATAAGGACTCAAAATAAATACTGTCTATTACCATAAAAGAGGGAACTGTTAACATGAAAAGCAGGGACATTTCACACACACACACAGGCATGTACACATATACACAAACAAAAGGAAAGAAGAGCATAAGTCAAAGACAGTTTTTAAATCAAGTAAAGCTATCTTTACGAAACTTTTCTGTGTTGCCCTTTATGCTAGAATGACCTGGTCTAGCGTGGACCGGTTGAAATAATTGTTGACACAGGCACAGATGCAAGACCAGAATTTGGAAAGGACTGGGTCCTGGGTGACCAGCCCAGGACAGCTTGGGAGGCAGAAATCCTGTCACCTGTGCTACAGACTCAGAGCTAAGGACTAACACCTTTTCTAGACCACTGTGGGTCCCCACGCCAATTTATCAAAAGGATCTTTGTTGCTTGGGGAGTTTTTCTATCTTGAGACGGGTTGGGTTGAGTGTTAGGGGTGGAAGGGAGAAAGGGTGAATAGTGCACCATAAGACGGTGACATTAGAAATACTAACAACCATTAAATGTAGATGACTTGAAGGTATTTGGGCAAGAGTTAGATTCTAGCATAAAGTAGTAGCATGCTGTATCACGACGAGTATGATGTCTTTCTTCATCAGTCATTTGGTCTTAAAATAAGCATTCGATGAGGTGTGGAACTTTAAAAGGGACAGTATTGTAATTCTTCTGAGAATTGACTCCATTATTTAAAATGTGACTATGGTAGACGTAGTGATTTATTTTTAAGTTAAGAGAAAACTTACTAATCTGAACAGATCATTGAGTACACTTTCGTTTATCAAAGTATATGTTACTTGAGAAGAGACATTAGCAAAATAAATAAATAAATAAATAAGAAAATAAAGTTTAAAAACCTGACACTGATTCCCTGTCAACAGGGAAAAGGATTCAAGTTACAATGCGGAAGAAAACGCACACTATGATTCTCTTATTATAAAGGAGCTTACAAATAACTTACTGATTTTACGAATTTAGAATTATTTTACGTTAACAACTTAATAATCAGAAACATTTACTTGTTAAAATTAGCTGGATGTGCACTTATTCCTGGTATATTAACTCAGGTTTTATAAGTTGCAGGGTTTGCAGTTTCGATGATAAGTTTATGTATCTGGGGTAGTGGAAACTATTGATCTGGGACCACAGATGTAAACAAAAGGAAGTGTAAAGAGCTGGTCCGTCCCCCACCTGCTCTGTGTAGACGGGCCGTGTTGTTTTCAGTCCAGACGTGAGAGAATTTGTAGCACCTGTCGGCTGTCTTGTTGTCCCTGCGGAACTGTGTGTGTGTGTGTGTGTGTGGTCATTGCAATTTTCTGTCCTGCCTTTGAGTGAGAAATCAGATTTCCCTCACATTATAACTTCTTGTTGTTTTAATAAGCGGTGGCACTGAGTGTGACATTTCAGATGTCTCCTGTGGCCTTTGCCCTCTGGGTCCCAATCAGCAAATTCATTTCAAATGGTTCCCAGCCACGGGGCAGACAGTGACACACTGAGGCAGGGGTACCCCTGGGTGGCCCCTGTGCAGGCAGAACAAGCACAGCTTGTCACCTGTGAGGGGAAGTGCTTGGGGCCTCATTCCCGGACCCAGTCCCGTCCCTGTTCCCCACCAGGTCTGTGCCTGAGTGTACCCTTCCGGTGTCTGGGGGTGTCACACAGAAGGGGGATGGCCACTGCATGAGCTCAAGGAGAGTGTTCAGTTGACTCCCGCTAACAACGGGGGTGGGGAGGAGAATCCCCATGAGGCAGTTTGAGTTGATTGCCCTCCTGCACACACCCACAAAACTGCTGTTGCCAGTAGCCAGACTTTAAATCCTTGCTTGTGCTGAATAGAAGAGTTTATCCCTCACACACAACCTTCTCTAACACATCTGATCATGCACAGTGACTTCCAGACTTGACTTCGTAGCAGAGTGGCATTCATCATACATGCCCCTTGCCCGCCCCTTGCTGTCTACCTGCTAAAGATTCCTGCTCAGCAGCGCTTCGCTGTCCTAGCGCTAAACGGCCACCACTCTGGTTGTGAGCTTCCTGCTTCTCCCCAATCTGGGATCACCTGGCATTGGCCCAGAACACAGCAGAGCCCCTGGGTGGACAGAAAGGTGTTGAGGGAGTAGCTCACTTCCTGGCCTGAGGAAAGGCAAGGCAAGGGACTCTGGCATTCACAATGCGTGGGGAAGCCCCTGTCATGTTTCTTCTTTTCTGCTTCTGACCTGACCAGGTCTGCAGAGGCACAGTGGCATTTGGGTCTGGACGGTCAATCTCCAACTGTGGAGGTAGGGGAATCCTCGCTGATGACAGGAACTGTGGTCCCAAGAGTTTGGGTGAATTCCCATTACTTGTTTTCTTCCTCTCTGTGCCCTCACCGCTTGGCACCAGCCTGAGACATCATTGTTGGAAGTATGGGTCTGAGCAAGGAAACCAAATCCCCAGCCTTCTGGTGGAAGGACCAGGAAAGGGGACCCCAAGGAACGGTCAACTGCTGGGAACACAAAGGGTAGGGGGGAGCTCCAGAGAGAGCCGTGCATGCTCTGCTGGCCCTGAGCAGCGTTTCAAATGCCTGGAGATCTGAAATATGACCCAGACCACCCAGAGGCCTCGGACGGAGCACTGAACAGTGCACGAGGGTCCGATCTGGAGAGCATTGCAAAGGCTTTGAACCCAGTGGCACCCAAATCACACCTGATGGCAGGTGATTTGGAAATTGGAGCTTGAATGTCACCAAATGGGTTATCTCCTTCAAAGGAAAATAATCAACATTTTTCCTCGGATATAAAAAAACTCAGATTTTTAAAACATAATTAACACAATGCAAAATTACTCAGCACATAAAGAACCAGAATAATCTCCATTTGTATAGGAAAGGACAGTGGGTAATGCTGAGGTGTCACGTGTTGTCATTATTAGACAAAGAATTTAAATCAGCTATTATAATAATGGTCCAGGTATGCTCAAACACTAGTGAAAAGAATGGGAAAGTAGAGAGGAAAGGAATAGAGGATGTAAGGTAGAGCCCAGTTGGGATTTTAGAGCTGAAATATTTAATAACCAAAATGTAAAATGTATTGAGATGGGCCCAATAATGAAATGAAGAGAATAGAAGAGTCAGTGAACTTGAAGTTAGATCAATAGAAATTATCCAATATCAACAGCAGAGAATAAAAGATTAAAAAAAAAGGAAACAGAGCCTCAGGGTGTATGGGACAATACTAAAAATGTCGAACATTTGTGTCATCAAAAGCACTAGTGTGATCTGAAAATGTATGAAGAAATAAATGGTAAAACTTCCTAAGTTTGGTAAAAGACAGAAACTTTGAGACCCAAGAAGTCCAACTAATCATAAACAGACTAACAAAGAAAACTGTACTGAGACACATTATTAACTGCTGAAAACTAAAAGGAGAAGAATCTTGAAAGTAGCTCAAGAAAAATGGTATAAAATGGTATGCCACACAGAGGGATAAATTGGATGGCTGCAGATTTTTAATTAAAAACCATGAAAGTCGGTATGAAGTAGAATCATATTTTTTAAAAAGAGTTTATTTATTATTTCAGAGAGAGGGGAAGGGAAAGAGTCAGAGAGGGAGAGAGACATCATGTATGTTGCCTTTCACCTGCCTCCAGCTACAGACCTGGCTGGAGAGCTGACTTGCAACCTGGTTATGTGCCCTGGCTAGGAATTGAACCAGTGACCTTTGGGTTTGCAGGCCAGCACCTTATCCATTTGTCACCAGCCAGAGAAACCGTATTTTTAAAGTATCTGGTGAATGTATCTTTCAGATCAGAAGGTGAAATAATGACGTTTCAGATAAAATAAAACAAAAACAAGCACTGCCATATCTGCAGTCGAAGAGATGCTTATGGGCAGAAAATGATGACCAGAGGAAAACTCAGAGCATTAGGAATGACAGAAAAGCAAGAATGGCAAATGTCTGGGGCAATATAATTAACCATTCTTCTCGTGGTATAATGATGGAAAACAAATACTACAAAATGGAGTTTTTGGTATATGTAGAGTAATATATGTATGACAACTATAACATAAAGAGAAGGGGTGAATATAGTATAAGGTTTATCACTCGAGGTAGTAAAATATTAATTTAAGTAGATTGTGAAACTACTTAGATACTGAAATAATTAACACAACTGAAAACACTAAAGAAATAAGTTAAAAGCTCAATAAATCAATTAAAATAGAATATTAAAAATACTCTGTTAGTCCAAGTGAAAGTAGGGAAGGAAAACAGGAAAAAAATAATGGCAAAGCATAAAACAAATAATAAAATGGTAGATCTAAAGCCCAACATTTAAAAAGTACATTGAACATAAATCATCTAAACATAGCAAATAATAGATTTTCAGAATGGATTTTTAAAAAATGGCAAAAAGCCCTGGTTGGATGGCTCAGTTGGTTGGAGTGTGGTCTGTACACCAAAAGTTTGGGGATCTAATTCTTGGCATGTATCTAGGTTGCTGGTTTGATCCTGGGTCAGAGGCAATGTAATAATGTTTCTCTCTCTCCTCTCTCACTTCCCGTCTCTCTAAAACATATAAAAACATGTCCTTGGGTGAGGATTTTTTTTTAAATGACAAAAAGATATATGGTCTGCAAGTAATACATTTTAAATATAGTGATGTGAGTAGGTTAAAAGTAAAAGGTAAAAAGGTATACCACACCAAAACTGAGTAAAAGAACACTTGAGGGGTCATATCAATGTCAGAAAAAGTAGACGTCAGAGTAAGAAAAATTACCAGGGATAAAGAAGAGCATTAATAAAAAAATAACATAGATAAGTTCACCAAGATAATATTAAAATGTGTATTTACTCTTACACACTGCACAAAGTGGAATGAAAGATTTAAACATAAGACCCAAACCTATAAAACTCTAGGAAGAAAATGTAGAGGAAAATTTCATGACATTGGACATTGGTCTGACAATGACTTCAATGACCATCATTGGGTTTGACACTAGAAGCAAAGGCAACAGTAGCAAAATTAGTCAAGTAGAACTAAATAGGACCAAAAAGCTTCTGCACAGCAAAGGAAATAATCAACAGAGTAAAACAGCAATCTATAGAGTGGGAGAAAATATATGCAAACCATATATCTGATAAGGGGCTTATTTCCAAAATATAAAAGGAATTCCTATAACTCAATAGAAAAATTATAACAAAACAAAACCCCCATAACTAATAACCTCATTAAAAAATACCTGGCTGTTGTGACTTAGTGAGTTGGTGCCAGCCTGTGAACCCCAAGGGTCACTGGTTTGATTCCCAGTCGGGGCACATACCCAGGTTGCAAGCCAGGTCTCCAGCCAGTTCCTCAGCTGGAGGCAGGTGAAAGGCAACCATACATTGATGTTTCTTTCCCATTCTTCCCTCCCTCCCTGTCCTTCTTTCTAAAAATAATAAATAAAAATCTTAAAAAAAAATTTTTTTTTAAATGGGCTGATGTGAATAGACATTTCTCCAAAGAGGATAGACAGATGACCAGCAAGTATATGGGAAGATGCTCAACATCACTAATTATCAAGGAAATGCAAATCAAAACCATCATGAGTTATCACCTTGTACCTGTTAGGATAGCTATTACAAAAAAAAAAGACAACAAGAAATACAACAACAACAAAAGACAAGAGTTGGCAAGGATGTGGAGAAGTTGAAACTGATTTGCACTGTTGGTGGGAATGCAAAATGGTGCTGCTATGGAAAACAGCATGAATGTTTCTCAAAAAATTAAATAAAGAGCTACTGTACGACCCTGAACTCCCACTTCTGGGTATTTACCCAAAAGAATTAGAAGCAAGATCTTGAAGAGCTATCAGCCCTCCCATGTTCCTTGCAGTGCTATTCACAGTAGTCTTTCCGACTGGTGAATAGATACAGAAAATATGGAAAGAAATCTCGTAAGAGGCAGCAACATGGATGAACCTTGAGGATATTGTGCTACGTGAAATAAGCCAGCCACACAAGCAGGAATACTGCAAGATTCTGCCTGGATTATAAATCTAAACAGTCAGACTCATAGAGGCCAAGATGAGAAAGCTGATGGCCAGAGGCTGTGGGGAGGGGGAAATCAGTTGCTAATCAACACATAAACTTTCAGTCAGAGGACGAATGAGTTCTCGAGATCTGATATAGACGTTGCACATGTAGGCAACTGTATTGTATTCGTTGTATACTTAAAGATTTGTTAAGAGGATAGGCTTCATGTTAAGTGTTCTTATAAACAATTTTTTCCAAAAGAGAATATTAAAAGTGTATTTACCTAACAGTAAGGCGTCCAAGTAATGAGGCAAAATAGAACTGGAAGGAAAATGAGTGATTATAGTTGGGGACTTCAGCAGGTCTTAGTAAGTCATAGGACAGGTCGGTCGAAAACCATAAAGATATAGAAAAACTGAACAACACTCTCAAACAAAGATCTAGTTTGCCTTTATAAAATATTCCCCCTCAAAATAGCAAAAATATACATTCCTTTCAAATCTTCAGAGAGCATTCTCAAAGCTAGATGAGATCCTGAGACAAAAAACAACCCTAAAAGAATTGAAATAATCCAAAGTATGTTGTTTTACCACAATGGAATTTAACTAGAAATCAACAACAGAAAGATAACCAATAAATCCCCAAATACTAGGAAGTTAAACAATGTGCTTCTAAGTAATCCATAGATCAAAGAAGTCTCAGGGAAAGTAAAAAGTATGTTGAGGTGAACAAAAGTGAAAACACAACATCCAACAATTCATAAGAAGCAGACAAAGTAGGTCTTAGAAATAAATAGATTAAATGCCTATGTTAGAAAAGAACAAGAGATCTGTAATGAACAGTAAGCTTTCAGAGGAACTAGAAAAAGAAGCACAAAATCCAAAGCAAACAGGGTGAAAGAAATAATAATGAATAGATATCAATCAACTTGAATACAATATTAATGGAGAAAACCAATGTAGTCAAAAGCTGTTCTTAAAAAACAGCAAGAAAATTGATAAACCGCTAGCCAAATTGACCCGTAAATAAGGTATGAATGATAAATACTAGGTTGCAAAGAGGGCATATCACTACAGACTCCACAGAGATTGAAAGTCTATGTGTCTGCTACAAACAGTTCTGTGCATATTCAACAATGCAGATGAAATGGACCAAATCCTAGAAAAATAATCCTACTAAGGTCATTCAAGAAGTAGATTATCAAACTAGTCCTATTTCCTTTAACTGCTTTGGATTTATAGTGAAAATTTTACCCCAAGAAACTGAAACCTCAAAACTGCTGGTCCAGATAGTTTCAATGAAGAATTATACCAAATGTTTATGGAAGAATATCACCCATTTGACATGGCCTTTTCTGGAAAATAAAAAAGGAGGCAATACTTCCCAACTTAGTTTATGAAACCAGCATTACACTTATGCCCAAACCAAACAGATAGTACAATAAAACTACAGACCAGAGCTCCTCATAAACAAAGATGCAAAAATCTCCCGCCAAATATTAGCAAATTGAATCCAGCAATGTATAAAGAATAACAAACCATGACGAAATGGGGATTAGCCCTGGAATGCAAAGCTAATTCAGCATTTGAAAATCAATTAATGTAATCCACCATCTTAACAGACTAAAGAAGAAAAATCACATGATGATATCAATTGATTCAGAAAAAGCAATTGATAAAATTCAGTGTACTTTAAATGGGGGGGGGGGGCTGTTAAATCTATGAACAGAAGGCAACTCCCTGAATGTAGGATAAAGAACATCTGCAAAAGCTCTGCCGCCAACATCATTCTTGGTTTGCAGGCCAGCACTCAACCCACTGAGCCACGCTGGCCAGGGCCTAATGCCATTCTTAATAAAGACTGAGTACTCTTCCTACTGGGTTAGGAACAAGGCCAGCTGTCCACTTTTACCAGTCTTAGTCAAAAGTCAACTGAAATCCCTTAAAAGGGACCTAAAAGACACATTGTGATAAGGTGTCCCTATTCGCAGACAACAGGATTGACCACGTAGAAAACCCCAGGAAGCAGCTCCTGGAACTACATTGCAGGTTGGGTTGCAAAATTGCACAGCCCATCTGGAAAATGGTTCGGTGGTGTCTTAGAAAGGTAGATCCACAGGTCCTACCCAACCCAGCCAACCTGCTCCCAGTGTGCGACATGACGAATTTCAGTAGCTTTGTGCCCAGGGAAAGAGGTGAGTCTCAAAAGGCTACATACTGCATGATTCCATTTACAGGACGTTCTGAAGAAGACAAGACCGTCGGGACAAGGAACGTTAGGTCATTTCCGTGCACCGGGGGTGTGTAAAAGCATCGGGGAGTTTCAGAGAGGATGGAACTGTTCTGGCTCCATTCTGATTGAGACAGTGGCTGCATGTTTGTTAACACTCATTGAACTTGTACATCAAGAAAGGCCCTGGGGTTTTGTATATCACTTTCTAAAATTGTGTTTAAAAATGATAGGTTTTCATAGCAAAAGTGAACGGTATCGACGGTTTTGTAATTGCTTTAGTTATTAACTAGATCAGAACTTTGTGAGGTGGTAGGAATATTCTAATACTGGGTGGGGCAAAAGGAGGTTTACAGTTGTGAGCACATGAAACAATTTATTCTTGCATTACTATTTTTTCGTTATATTATTTTCCATATGAACAACTCTACACTTCCTTTTGCCCCACCCTGTATATATTCTGGGCCCAATATGCTGAATACCCATGTAGCTACTGAGCACTTGAAATAGAGGAACAAAAAAATTTTTTTTATTTCACGTTAATTAACTTCCATTTAAAATTAAATCACCTTCAAGTTAAAAAATGGCGGATAGCTACTGTATTGGACAAAGGTAGGTGGTTGTGTAACCACTGATCCTGGACAGCAAAGAAAGAAAGTTCATTTTTTACTTGTTTAGTATAGCGAGACAGAAGAGAATGTGACAGGTTTGTGTTCTTTGACATCAGGGTGTCATCTGCCGCCCCCCCAGGTTTGGTGTGCGCTTTAGGGATCCAGGCGAAGGACTGACCGCCACCGGCGATGCGCGGAGCTGATGCTGAGGCTGGTCCAGCGCCAGCTGCAGATGACAGGGGACGAGTACAAGTTTATGGTGACGACTGTGTGGAGGGAATTAAAGCCCAGCTAATGTGGGTCTTTGTCGTGAACCCTCACTTGACTGTTTTAGGTGCTGAAGCCCCTGTTGTGGACACTGAACCTTGGTGACTGTCCAGTCAGCGGACATAGAAGCACAGTAGACGTTAGGTGTCCACTTCGGTGTCCCGCAGCAGCACGGGCCGGGCCCTCAGCTTCCCCGGAGCGTGTCAGTGCTCGTTCCTCCGACTGGGGAAGCCTGGGTACAGCGGGGCCAGGGTTGTGCTGGAAACTTTGGGCCCCTATTTCTTCAGTTCCCATGCTGTCTGGACTGAGTTGGCAGTAAGTTTTCCCCTCTTTTCCTGCTTTTCTGGGAAAAATATTGTGATACTTACACATGTGTTTACTTTTCATACTTTAGTTAATTGGAAGCACCTTGAGGTCAGAGGTTAGTTCTATAGATATGTCTGCTTTATAAAACTATAGCAGCCTTGGCAACTTTCTTATTTTTTTTTTCTTGATTTCGTCTCACAAAGGAGGAATGCAGCCCACAGAGAGGATAACTTCGTCATAATTAAATAAGCCAGTGATAAAGTAATTCATTTTCTCAGCTCTTTGACCTTCTAACTAGTTCCAGGTAGAAGCTCATAGGACTCAGTAATGGTCTATCTTTAAAGCTACAGCAGTACTGATGATAACTTTGAAAACTAATTGGGAAATACTACTTTCAGGTGTATTTTTAGATGGAGTGTTGCTTTTCACGTTGCGGGGCATATTTGCCTCCAGGGACTGGAGCTCACATTGCAGGTTTATTTATACAACCTCACAGTCAGAGTGGACAGTCTGTCTGGAGGGTTGGTTCACTCCTAAAATGGGGAAAGTAATGTTGAATGACGTTCAGTGGAAACAATTAAAAATTTTTTGCTATTAAGACAAAAAGTGATGTATTGCAAAGTATAATATATAGTTGCATGAATTTCAGAAACACTTGAAAACAGAATCTTCTTTTTTGCATATTGTGGGCCTCCCTGGACATACCATCACTGTCTTCTGCAGTAGAAAGTACTAAGGAAAATGTCTGAAATATGCTTCAGTTGTGTTTTTACCCAGGAGGTTGGAGATGAATAGTCCACAAATCCAAATGCAATGAAATTATAGTGGAGAAGAATAACATCTCATTTTTCTGTGCTTTCCCGTAGTTTCCTTACCATTTAATATCAAAACTGCACATTTAAAATCTATCTTTTTAAGTGAAAACTCACAGGTCCTTACTTTCATCATTTTCTTCTATGTCTTCTTTGGGCCTTGATTAGAAGAACTAAGAGCAGAAAAATAATGTACACTGTCATGAGGGTGGTGTGGAAGCTTGGACATCTACCGGCGTAATTTGTACTATCATACCCATAGGGCATCTCGAGTGGCCTCAGAGTTTACTTTTCTTCCTGTGGACTTTGCAGGGTGCTGTGGCGTGAAGGAGAGCTATCTACACTGAGAACCAGGAGATCTGGGTGCCAATTCTAGTTCCATGATAAGCTCTTTGTAATCTTGGGCAAGCCATCTCCCCCATTTGGACCCCAGAATTGTCTTCAATCAAATAATAATACACTAGAGGACTTTCAATGCCTCCTGCAGCTCTAAATGTCATTATGCTGTGTCCTAATCCTGTGAGAGTTGACCTGTTCTCAAGACTTTTGAGAACTTCAGTGAGTAACACAGAGCAGCCCCGTTCCTCGATCAGTGTTCATGTTGACCCTCTCTAATACTAGGGAAAACAAGGGTATTTGGTCTTCACATATGTAGTATACCTAAGGCATCTAACTCAACTTTAATTGAAATTCTTTCTTCTACCATAACAGAAGTGCACTTAATTGAGTAAATCCTGGGCTCTAAAGGCCTTGACAACTTTGGAACTTTCTGTTTTTTAAAACCACTTCCATGGAAATGTTAATTTGTGCCTATTTACCAACTTTCACGCAACCAGGAAAGCCTCATCTTTCTGTTCAGGGGACTTCCTCTCCTCCCCTGATCAGCTTGAACTACTGTCCTATCCTGGGCACTTCTCTGAATGACAGACTCTCCCCAAAGCACGGTCTTTTGGATAGATCATAGGCAAGTAGCGTGAGGCATACGTGATGCTCATGGAAGTGAATTTTTGGTAGTACCCTCATGTTTCCTGCTGGAAATTTTGGACAGTGTCTTTGTTCAACAGAAATGAATTTCCTGTCTCCTAGCTTCTGTCCGATTCGTGATTAAGCAATCTCTGCATCTTGTTGAGCATCTTCTGATAGGCTCTTTCCTTGTTCCAGTAATTAATTGGCTTCTGTTTTTGGATGCATCCTATACCCTGTTGCCAGAGTGACGTAAACTTTCAGCCTCAGTGGTATCCCTCCCCTGTAAAAACCCTGCATGTCTTTCTCCTAGAATTTCCTCTTAAAAATATTATGTCAGCCTGACTGACTCTTTGGCTTTATCTCTGCCCGTCTCCTTCATGTACCTACCGTGCTAGGAGACCACCTGTCATTCTCCATGGTGTTTGCACGCCACATGGTCTCTGCACACTGCTGCCCTGTCTGGAAAGACGTCCCTGATTTTTCTCTCTCTCCCCCTTTGCTTACCCGCCTTAACTGCCATGTTGAAGCCCTGGCCAGTTCCCGCCACGTTCCCTCGCCATCTCCCTCTTGTGTGAGAAACAACCACCTCAGGTCACTGGTGTTGATCTCCTGGTCCTCTTGCCACGCATGACTCAGAATGAGTCAGATGCGGATGCAAACTGAGGAAAGATGCTGGAACTGTCTCGTCTTTATTCCGACCTCAGCACCAGCAGTGTCTTATGTGTTGTACTTAATACATGTTCATTGGCTCAGTTTAGTATAAGATGGCTACAGACTATGGTTCTTTTCTCCCTCACTGCTACATTTTTGTAGAGGGGAGGGAGTCTTGGCATTGCAGGCTTCTGTGCGCTGATGGGGGACACAAGTCCCTGGTGGAAGCAACATCTGATGACACAGTCAACGTGAGCTGCCATGAGCTTATAAATACTTCTTTGGGGAGAACACGGGGTTCATGTAGGGTCATACTTTTTGAGGAAGAGACTAATGGCTATGGAAAATGCCAAGTGAAATTCATTGCACATGTCAGATGGGTCATTTTCTTATCCATTAAATGCTGCTCTTCATCTGCTGTTAAACCACCCTTCTTTGCCTCCTTTCCCTCAACTCCCCAGTCAGGCCCACCTCTCACTTCCTCACTTCCCTCCTATCAGTATCCCCATACCTGGGTTCATTCTTTCTTTGTCCATCTCACTCATTCATTCAGTCAGTAAGTATTTATAGTGCCTACCATTGGCTAGGCACTTTTCAGAAACACACCTGTAAACGCGAAGCACATAAGAACCTCTCTCTTCAGGTTCTTTGTGCTTTTTAGGTGTGTATGTCTTATCTCCTCAGTTGCGTTGTAAGCTTTATGGGAATAGAGACTATGTCATCGGTTCGTGGAAAAGTTTATATGCACAGGGTACATGCTTTGCGTTGTCTAAAATGTCTTATGTATTTGCAATTAGGCACCCAGTGAGTATTTTTAATTGATTTAGGGGTATGGATTGTGCTCTGCTTTGTCAAGGGCAGTAGCTCCGAGACTGTGCTACGGCATTAGTCATCAAAGCATTTTCTTAAAGATCCTGGATAACTGTGTCACCGTGTGGTGCTCCTATTTAATCCTTTGCCAGGGGACCAGTCGAGTGCCACACACAGCTCACACCTTGTCAACTGAGCAAGTCACCTCTACGATTTGCTGTATGATGTTTGTAAATCTTTACTGTAACACAGAAGCTGTTATTGAAAGGAGCAAGAGGCACCTGGGAGAGGAGGAGGAGGACTGCTGATTATGTCTGTAGTTGATTCTTGAATTTCTTGCCCCGTCAAAGACTGGTATTGAAAACATCAGTCTCACCTTTACGGCTGTTGAGGCTAATAGGTGTCCGTTGTAAAACGCATCTGGGTGCTGGTAGGACCACACCAGTAGCTTATGGATATGGTTGGAACCAGTCAGTTACACTCACTGCATGGTGCGTAGAGTGGCCTGTGGCTGGAGGCTGGAGGCTGGAGGGAGAGTCTGGGAACTCAGCTGCGGACCTCCAGGACTAACAAAGTGAGTGGGCTTCAACTTAAATTGAAAAATTGAGCTGTAGGGTTTTCCCCCCAAATTGTTTCTAATGGTTATTTTATTACAACTGTCCAGAGGCAGAATGAATGGTGGTAACAAGCAAACTCGGGGACCTCCTGCCACTTACCAGCTGGAACCTGAGGAAGGCAGTTCATCTCTTGTTAAAATAGGACTCATAATGGTACTTAGCTCATTGCGTCCTTGTCAAAGTTAGGTGGGTTTCTGTGCATGGGCATAGTGGATGTATAAATAGAAGCACACGTGTTTGGATATTAAAAAATGTGAATACATTTAAAATTTTTTTCCATCCCTCTTCTTTCAGTTTTTGTTGTTTTTTTTTTCTTTATTCACTTGTTGAACCCTTTTTTTTGTCATAGAGGAAACTTGAGTTTTCAGCTCCCAACAAGTGGAGCAGTAGAGTAGCCTAGAGTTTTCTGGAGGTTCCCACGCTGCTAGAACTAAAGATAACTCCGTTTAAATCTTAATTTTGAATCCATTTGTTACGTACTCAGATCATTGTGTTTCTCAGGTGCAGTGTTTGTGAGGCAAACTTCCTGACCTTATGGCCATCAGACCCTGCCTGACAGACAAGGGCTGAGTTAGGTGGATTTATAACTAACGACACAGCCAAACTCCAAGAGAATTGAGTAAAGCTGAGAGGCCAGAGTAGGAGGCCCAGATGCTGGGCCACCACCTCAGTCTACAGAGTGGGTAGGAATCTAGGAGAGAAAGTCATACATCAAAAGGGAAAATCAAGAACAAACCATTTTTGATAAAACGTACGAGGCATAATGGAAGAGGTTTTTCTTTATAAGTGTGTTCATAAGACCTGATTTCCTAGCATTTCCTGTGAAGAAATTCTCTGAGGGTTGACAGTATGGCACAATAGCCAATAATCTACTGTCACCTTAGAGCGCCCACGTGACTATAGAGTACAGAGCAGGGAGGGGATAGGACCATGGGGAAAACTCACCTGGAGTCCATTCACGTCTTCATACAACATTTGAGGAGGGGAATTGACATGCCAGAGTGGAAGCCAACCATGGAAACCATGATGGCCGAGGACACAGAAGTGCCAGGTGGTGGCAGGAGCTGAAGAAACTTTATTTAATAATGTGGAGGCCCAGTGTGTCAACAGATCCATGAATGAATGCCTCTACTCATACATGCTTTCCGAGTGTCCCAAGCTGTGCACAGCTATAGGAGAGGTGGTCTGGAACTGATATTTGTAGGTCCTTGGTGAGCTGTAGCGTTTTCCCCACATTTTAGACAAGCAAACAGGAGAGGGTTGTATGTTTTGTCAGCTTTCCTAGGGCAGCAGGGGACTCAGGGTGAGGGCACTGGCTTGGGCGAGGCCAGGGCTCTGCGGGAGGTGGTACCTGGGAACCCGCGAACTCCTGGGGGTTCTGGGAGGATGTGATTCCCATGGGATGCGAGCCTGCGGGAGGTTTGGGGAGGCCCCTTTCATTGTGGCTGTTCCCAGCCTGGTTGTGCCCTGCGCCTCTGTGTTCATCGCCCGTGTTCCTGAGGCAGTGGGAGAATTGTGCGGAGATGCGGTAACTTACCTGTGTCTCTGGTTCCTCCATGGAGACCGTGCGAGGCGCTGCTTTGGTGTTTCTCTCCGGGGAGCTTGGGCGGTGTTCTTACTGATACAACGGAATTCCTGGTTTCCTGGGTTACTCTCTTCCTCTTGGACTCGTTTCTTCCCCGGGTTTAATGTGATTGCTGATACCTCTGTCATTCTTTCCTCTCTCCCAACTCCCACCCCCTTTTTCCTCCTGAGACGTTGGTGTGATTTCTCACACCCGAAACAGAGACAAATCATCGTCTCTGGTTTTACGGAACTGAGTTCCTCTGTGTGGATGTGTGTCTACGCGCGTGTGTGTAAATAGCACACGTACACGTGTAAATGCAGGAGTTTTTCAGTGCGGAGCACATGGTGAACGCATTGTGGCACAGACAGGGTGGCGAAGGGATGTTTTTACAGAGACGTGTAATGGGTTTTTCTCTTTGCCTTACTGATCTTGGATGTGGACAGTTTTTTCTTAAGGCAGATGAAGCCTCAGTGTAAAACAACCCTGTGAATTCACCGCACCGCTGTGTGTGATTCAGTGGTGCTGTGAGCTCAGGAGAGGCTCATGCTGGGAACGAGTTTCTGACATAGTGACCTCATTCCCAACGCTGCCTCCGCCTCCCTCCCTCTCTGGGCGGCACCTGCCCTGGTGGCTGGGCTGCGTGTGCTGGCTGCGATGAGACCTAGGCCTGCGAAGACTTGCAGGCCACTGGAATTTAGGACCTCCAGCCAGCTGCAGCCAAACTGGGATCCAGTGCACAGGGGAACAGCCTGATACACACAGGAGGGAGGTTGGTCTTTTATTACAATGAGAAACCAGCCCGAGAGGGGTGGGGGAGAGAGAGAGAATGTGTCAGATTTATAATTACGAACTGGTGAGTATATGACATTAGATCAATTTTAATGTGTGTTTTTTTCCCCCAAGCATCCAGAGGTATGTGCCCCTTCTCCCGTTTTCATGATTAAACAAATAAGAGTTGGTGCTAATGCATGCAAGGGGCCCTGGGCACCCCCAGCCCCGTGCCTGGGGGACACTCCCAGCCCAGCGTCTTCCGCCTTCTCCACAGTGCAGACAAAGGAGCTACGCGCCAGCGGCTGTAGCTTTTCTTGGAGCGATGACTCATTTCAGTTCACAAAGGATTCTGGGCAGGGTAGCGAGAAGCCGGGTGGCAGATCGTCCCTGCAGCTTCACCGAGTGAGCACGGGGCCCCACAGCAGTGACTGCAGGCTCCCCAGGTGCTGCGGCGGACGCGGGCAAGTGGCTGCGGTCTGCGGCGTAGGCCTGGGACCAGAACCCCGCTGCTCCGTGCAGATAGGACAAAGAGAATGGCAAAGGGGGTGTTTTTCCTTCCCTACCACTGTTGCCAGCCCAGCCCGAGTGCAGAGCCTTTTTAAGGTGCCTTTGAACCCAACTGGTACCCGGATCTCAAGCCCTGAATGGCGAGGAGAACAGAGGTCTGGGGCCCATTTTTAAAAGTAGACCTAGGAAGGTAAAGTACCAGATTCCCGTCGTGCTCCACCTGCCCTCAGTAGCCCATCTGCAGTGCTCCTGGCAGATGTTGTTACGCGAAAGTTTACTCTTTCTTCTTATTCCAGATTCTAGGACGTCCGTTCCTGTTACTGGCTCCTTCTTGCGCCTGGATGCGCACCCCTAGCACGCACCAGGCTTTAGTGTCAAAGCTACCTGGGGGATGGAGCCAGTCCAGAAGGGGTCAGGCAGGCTGCCCCTGCTTTGCTTTCAAGCGTGCTTGTGTGCGAAGAAATACGATCCTGTGTCTACCACCCCCTCGATGCGGGTGCCCTGCCCTCTGAAGGGTGGTCTTGCTGTTGTCATCTGTAGCAGGCTCAGTCTGGAGTGGCCCAATGCCCCTAGGGCAGCCGGCCGCCCTCTAGATGCCCCCTCACCAGCGTGACTTGTCCCTGAGTGTCACCTCGGAACTGCAGGCTCAGCAGCGGTGGGGTGCTCAAGTAGGAAACGATGGGACGGCTCCAGATTCCCGTGGGCCGTACTCGCCCTCCACGCCCCTGATGCAGACGTACAGCGAACGTGATCTGCGATTTGTCCTTCTCCACTAACTGGCCTCCGAAATGGGTGTGTTACTTGCCTGCTGGCCTGCACGCAGCGCGTTCAAGTCCAAGAAAGCGAGATGCGTCCGCTCTGGTCGGGTCCCACGTCACCGCCACCACGTGGAGGAAGCAGGTGGATTTGTAGTGTGCCCATCTC
Organism: Noctilio leporinus; assembly: GCA_004026585.1. Lineage (NCBI taxonomy): Eukaryota > Metazoa > Chordata > Mammalia > Chiroptera > Noctilionidae > Noctilio > Noctilio leporinus. Next base: position 105,827 of record PVIW01000642.1, read on the forward strand.
TGCCCGAGGGTTCAGACGAGACGTAGCTGCTTTCTCACAACATCCATGGGCTTTCCATGCACGAGCTTATTTTCCTTTTTAATTTTAATTTTTTAAAACAGCGAGATGCTCAAGTTGGGTCCTCAAAAGTGGATTACAGGCCCCATGTCCAAAGTGAAACTTGGCACAGTGAATAGCATGGTTTTACCACGCGATCAAATTTATAGCTTTAGCGCTTTTTTTTTTTTATTAAAGACATTTCTGAGAGTGTTAAGTCCCTTATGTAATTTCGAATAATGATGAGAGCATTTAAAAATTAAGGCGAACCGTATATTGAGCTCCTTGAACATCTCTTTCTTGTTACTCTCATATCCATCCCATAATTCCACCCTTTCGCGGGAGGGCAGAAAGCACGTGGCCTTCCTCATCGTCCACGGAGGCTCTTGTTTAGGTACCGGGCCCTGCATCTTCAAGCACAGCTGAGGGTGTTGGGGCAGTTTAAAGGGATGTTTGGTCAGGAAAAATACAAGCATGATGTGTCGAAAGTTTAATTATATAATGGCCCCACACCCGTCAGTTCTCCTCATCCTTAAAGACACTATCCAAAGTCTCCTTCCCACACAAAGCTGGGGGTCCCTGTTCAGCCCCCTTACAGCATTGATTTCTGTGCGTGTGTGTAATTTTATATTAATACATTTCTATGACAGAGTATGTGCTGTTTCCCCTCTAAGTGGTAAGCTCTTTGAAGGCAGGAATCGACATGTATGCCTTTCTCTACCATTCCTACCTCTTAGAGTTTCCAGCACACGGAAGCCACTCAGTAAATAGTTGGTTAAAAAGGGGCAGTTTGAAGTGTGCTGATTTGTCATGAAGACATGCCATCCAGTGCCGTTGTGTTCGTTTTAAGAACGTCATGGGTAGACTCACACGGAGGCAGACCTCAGGAGTAGCGCGCAGTGCACGTGACTGTGGAGTTGACACTTGTTCTTACCTGAGGTGGGGTCTCCTGCCTCCCACTGCCTGCACAGGGCTGGTATTGTGAAGAAAACGAGAAGCGTGAGCCCTTAACTATGACCCTCGAGTATAGCTCACCTCATTAGGAAGGATAACAGTATTGGACAAGTCATCGTTAAGTAAGGAATAGGTGAAACCCCAGAATCGTGGTGGGGATTCCCCACACGGAACATTTTCCTTAGAAGAGAGAACCAAAATGACTGTTAGTATCCCTGGTTCCGCCAGAAATGACGTAACTTCTATTGCGCGGACCTGTAGCCCCAAGAGTATTTACTTAAGAGCTGAGTGTCCTTTTCTTTTTTGAGGTAAAAGATTGGCCCAGCCAAGTTGTTGAAAGAAGACAACATTTGTTGATAGTTTTCATAGTTTTGTAACTCTTCATTTATATTTTTTCCATCTCCTCGTGTCCTCCTCTCCCCAAAGTCCCCACGGGATGTATGTTTCTCACTTGCTTTAAATCCATTCTCTCCCAGGCCCAGAACACATCCCAAATGCCTTACATGTACTTTTCTGCCTCCCAGCCAAAATATTACATTCATTCAGTGCACATGCTCGCAGATAAGAATCAAGAGGTGAGCGAGCTGACCAAACTAATTAATTCTAGTTTAGGGAAGACTATTGCCCTCTTACCCTTCCCATAGCTGTCTGTGCTTTTTTTTTAAGGTTTCTTTTTAGAACCAGATGACTTTCTATTGGTAAAAATTCAAACACTGGAAAAGAGTGTATTGAATAAATTCAGATAGGCTTGGGGAAGACCATTTTAATACTAACTACCATTTATTAAGTCTCAGGAATAGCATAAGCCCTCACTTCCCTTATGTCATTTAACCCCCTCAGTAACGCTATGAAGTAAGCATTACTATGTATACTTTATAAAAGAATAAATTAAGACTCAAAAAATTGAATAGCATGCCACAATTCACGCAACTCAGGAGGAGCATGAGGGCTCTGAAGCTAAGGTTTTGGTGACGAAGTTCATGGCCTCTACTGCCACCTCATGATGCTAAACTTGGGAGAGAAAAGTTACTTCCTGCTTCAGGAGTCCGGAGTTTTCTTGAAGTGCCTGCCCTGCCCGCTGGACTCTTACCTTGATAACGCGCAGTTCTTCTGTAACGACCTGCATGGCAGGCGGAGGGGGTCAGTCGGGTGTTCAAAGGTTGGGTAGTCAGCAACAGCCATTCTGTATAATTTTGTTGTAATTTGGGAGCTGTCAACCTATACATATTCCAATTGTATTCAGTTAGGCCTTCTTGTTGTGCTACGATTGTATTTTACAGAAATCATTCACAGTAAAATTGTGATGCCTAAATGGATGAAGCAAAGAACACAATTTTGAGAAGCAACTATGGTGATTATAACTTACCAAGAGGGAACAAGGATGACCCTGGAGATTCCAAAGTGATTTGTTAAACTATAGATGAGAAATAGCATTCATGGAAATCGGAGCATCTGATATGTCTCTAGTGGCAGGCTGGTTTCGATATACAGTGGAGACGGATGAGAAGTAAAGTAGGAATTTAGATTTCGTTGTACACGGTGCACTTTTATGATAGTGAAGGAAGACAGTGTATGACGTAGGAACTTGTTAGCCAAGACCTCATGGAATGTCATGGTATCTAAAGATCTTACTCATTGTTGTCATTGAGGACTGGTATTTCATCATGATTTTATCTTGGGTGTAAATGGCTTTAACTCAGTTCTGGACGAGGGACTAGAGCATAAGGTGGCAGCTGGTGACGGACAACATCTTGGCAGGTCGCAAGGTCTTGCTTTGTCTTATCTGTATGTCCAGTACCTGTTTGCTCAGCAAGCATGCATGTCTGCTTTCTGTCTAGCACCGCTAGGTTTTATTCCAGAGAGCCCAACACAAACCCCACTGGGCTTCTAACATGGAAACTTAGCAAAGGTTTGAAGCATGTCATTGGCCTGATGGCTCCTATTTCTGTTCTAACTTTTAAGCTGCGAACCTATCGCAGTAGCACAGTGGTCCGAAGGTGTTCGGAGTTGATGGTTGGAGAAGGTGTCAGCCATCTTCCTGGTGACGGGGGAGCGGGCCCCCTGGGTAGGTGGCCGCACACATCACTGTTCACGATGGTCCTTCTCTACCAGAGCCCCCACTTCTCCTGGCCCGTCCGCCTCCGCTTGTCTTATGACAGCCGTTTATCGGGGGTCAAGTCACAGAAACAAGAGCAACAGCTAATGGAACTAATGAAGACCTGCAGACTGGGGGAGATGTCAGGTTTGTTTTGTTAACCAAGAGCCAGCTGGCTTGTCATTTCACCTGGCTGCATTAGACACCTCTCTGCTTCAGACAGACAAGCAGAAAGGTTCAGGTGACGTGGTAGACGCAACCCGTCTATTTGCGTGTGTATGTGCGTGCGTGTGCACACGTGTGCTCCTGTGTGCTCCCCTTGCGGCCCTTGTTTAACCTTCTCTCATCAGAAGTTTCTTAGCGCCGACAGCACACTGTTCACTTCAGTCTTATTAACAAGAGCTTCTTCTTTACATTCTCCTTTGCATTAAAATAGTTTATTCAAGTAATAGCGTAGCAATTGGACCTTCTTTGAAAGACAATCAAGGGTTGAAATGGAACCGTCACAAACTTAAGAAACGCTCTTAGAGAATGTCTAAATGTTCTAAAATTCCTCTTCACGGCCAGCCTCCCTCCACTGGCCACTGCGAGGAGAGCTCAGCCTTCCATTTCTGAAATCAGCAGCAGTTGAACCAAACACACCATAAGCTGGTAGAAGTGCCTTTCGTCCCATGACAGTTTTCTTTTTAAATTTCAGATACAAACATTTGAAAGTCTCGTACAGTAATTTGGTTTCACAGGAAGGCTGTTTACAACCTGGTGGCCTGTAGGCTCAGGACTCTGTCCACCCTGCCTTCCTGAGGGGCTTCGCATAGGGAGGGAATGTGTGTTTTCCTCATCCAACTTGAAAACAAAACATTGTGGTAGACCATCTATTGAAAGTACAGAGTAATGTTTATACATAAATTTGGGGCTAATAAATGGAACTAAATTGTAAAACACAAGATTTGTCTGATGCTTCGCGTTAGAGAAATTGTTTTCTTGAGAGCTTATGACTGCCCCAGGCCCACGGGTATTTAAGGTAAAAGTTGTTTACCTAATGTTTAAGGTAAAACATTAGTTCTATGACTGGTTTTTTGAAGGGAAGAGAGTTGTGTTGTTGCTGTGTTTCTACACATTTTACGGGGAAGTTGGACCATTTTTATGAGTCGCAGTATCTACTGCATGTGGTAATTTTATTGGCATCTATAATTTTTAACTTTAGTGTTAATTTTGGCAGTTGGGAGAACAAATACAGCCTCACTTTGGTCCTGAGAAGCAACATGGAGCGAGACTTCGAATCAGAGTGAATTATAAATCCTTTATTAAAGGGGATGAATCAATAGCCAATATGTTATGCTCTTCTTTTAAAAATTAAACACCTACTTTCTCACACTGGATGAGCATCAAAAGTTTCTCCAGCAAGATGGAAATACAGCTGGACAGGAGTCTTGCGTTGTGTTTTTCTGCTGCCTTGCTGTAGAATAGGAACATCTGAGAGCCTCAAGGAATCTTTGAAATCATTGTATCCAAACTATCATTTTACAGATAAGGGACCAGTGGTTGAGTGGTCATTGTATTTTGGTCTAAGAGACTGGCACTTATCAAAATATCTTCTACATCTCTCTTCCTATGGGGAATTTCCCAGTTACAGGTTCAGAACTGCGTTTATAGATACAGGAAGTTTGCTTTGGTTCAAGGACTTCATTAGGGTCAAAGGCAACTGTTCAATCTGGAGGGCAGACATTTATGATAAAAAGTAGTATTTAAAAATACACAGGGAAACGGTGCTGGTGCTTGAAAAAACATTTAAAGAAGGCTAAAATAAGAGATGGATTTTGGGGTATGTTCAGGCTTGTAGTTGGTTATGACATGGTTCACCTGAAAAAAATTACGGCTCTCTTTTCCTCATGCATTAGCGTGAAGGTGGGCAGTTAGGTGGCAGAAGATAGATTTGTGTTTGTTTCGGTGGTCGGTATCTTCTGGAAAGCTATGCTACCTTCTGGGAAGGGAGGGTGAATGTAAGTTGTCACAAAAGTCGTATCTTCTTAGGGTTTGGGTTGACCTTCCTCACAGGCAAGAGTTGGGTACAGAGGACCCAAGGTAATGACCGACAAAGTGGCAGTTGTAAAGAACAGAGCTTTATTACACTATGATGTATGGAACCCCCCCTCTGCAATAGAATCAAGACAGGAACAGTTCTGGAACTCGAATAGCTGAAAGTATTGGGTATATAAGAGGCACACAGGCTCTCAGGTATATTTCTCGCAAGGAGGAGTTATGTGAGAGAGGATTGTTTAAAATAATTCCAGCCGAAGTGGCTGGCCAAGAGTTGGGTGGGAGAGTAGGTAGAGAGGGTTAAAATCCTGAAAACGCGTGTGCATGAGAAACTCACCTCTGAGGGGTAACTAGCTGTCAGCAGGAAGACTGAGGAAGTCAGCAGGTGCGTGATGCGCCTGTTGTCCAGACCTCGTCCGTTGCCTGGCTGACGCCGTAGTCACGGTGTGTGTCCCGCAGGTGCACAACAGTGACTTTCTAACACAGCGATGCCACGTGGACATGTAAGCAGTGGTTCCTCATGAGCATCAAGGAGAAGACGGAAGGAAGCCTTCTGGTCACCAGGGTCCGGCTTCCTCTTCCCTCCCTCTCGCCACCAGCCGGCCCAGGAGTGCCCCGTGTGCCCAGCCCCCCAGCTCAGCATGCTGCTGGGGTCCCTGCATGCGCTCCCCCCGCCTCCTGTGTGGCCTCCACCCCCCACTCCATCACCACCACCAGTCAGAGTTTGTCCTGTGCTTCTCCGCGGACTAGTACCTTGGATGGAAGTGATGTCCAAATGTTCACCGAGGTGTTTTAAATGTGATGTTAAAGGCTCCTAAAATCAGTACCATTTACTTACAATGGTAATATTTTCCTGTTTCCTCCTGTTTTAAATTCACTTACCAGCAATTTATTGAATGCTTCCTCTGTCCAAGGCTTGGCTTTGTCTGAATCATCCTGGATTTGACAAACGTTCCCTGAGGACTGTATCTAAATGGATGTTTGTAAGAAAATAAAGCTGAAATAAAACCTGCTTACCCCTTCTTGTTAGAACAACAGGACAGAACTATCGCAGCTTTAAAAGAATTTGTTAGCCTACAAAGTAGCTCTGAGCTTTTGCGTGAGTGGCCTTTGTGAATGCGTTCGGCACTAATTCCGGCAGTAGAAAAATTTGTCCTATAAATTACAGACAAGTAGCAATTCCTAGTTTATGCGAAATGGGGTCGTTTCTATAGATTACGATGACCAACAATGTTTTTAGCGGTATTTACGTTCCCTTGTTTCCTTGACCATGAATGTGGTCAAATGGAAAGAATTTTCTAGCAATATGTTTTTAAATGACTGGCTGAATCACTAAGCAGGCCAATGTAAGGTCCGCAGAAAGTCGTAGTCAACTTGACTGACGTGTTATGTTGTTTGAGAAGGACCTGTGTTTTTTCAGTATAGATCTTAAGTGCACGTCCTAACTCTCACTTAGTATGTAACTGTTTTTTTATGGTAACCGCTATGTTTGGGGCCACTATTATTATTATTCATAGGGGGAGTCAGAAATTGCATATAAATTAGGTCTGTTCCATTTCTTGTTAAGTTTGTTTTGCAACTACTGAGCAAAACATATGAATGAAATCGCAACCCCCTAAATCCCCTGAGAAATCCCTTGGATTATACTGTTATAAAGGAATATTCATTCATTCAACAACATTTATCGGGTGTCTGATGTAAGTCCCGGGTTGTTCCGGGGACTGGAAATGTGCTGGGAACCTGGTGTCCTTGTTTCCTTCTGCGCAGGAGCTGATATTCTCGTGGGTCAGACAGACACACACACACACACACTCAGAAAGTGGAGGCAGAAGCTGTGGACTGGCGGGTGGGTTTTCCATACCACCAAGCTGCTCTGACACCAGGGGGCGAGTAGACGGGGTGGTCCTGGCAATGGCTGAGGCACTCAGACCCTGTCTGTGGTCATGGCAGGCCTGCTGAGGGGTTCTGGTCTTCTGGGTGCCAGCTGGCCGTCACCGTAGGGTGACACTGGGAAGTGGTGTGTTTCACGCGTTCCTCAGGAGGCCTGATTGCTCCGTGAAAAAGCAGCACGGGGCAGGAGGGCAAGCTGAGCCATCCAGCCGTTCTGATGGCCTAGGTGGCCGGTGATGGAGGGGAACAAAGACACCCCGGAAGCCCAGGTTGCCGCTGGGGCTTGTGGGTAGGGAGGAAGTGGAAACAAATACATCTCGGTGCAGAATAAAAACGAGATGACACAGAGACAGCCACTTAAGGCCTCCAATCCCCTCTTTGTCCTCTACCTTGAGTTAAGTTATTGCACAAAGTCTTCATTATAGCGGAACTGAGCTGTTTCAAAGCAAATGCCATTCAGATACAAAGTATGCCGCCTTTTTATATTTGGCTGCAGTGGATGAAAGGAAATCAGCTTAGAAGACGGCATTTAAACTAAACAAATACTTGGAGCTAAAAGCATAAGGGGAAGCATGACCTAAACTAGTTTATTTTGCTAATAGTTTTTTTTTTTTTTTTACAGAGAGATCAAGTTCCCTGTCACTTACACAAAATCAGAAAACAGACCTGCATTTAGAAAAATATCACATGTAGTAATTTTGTGTTTTCGATCTCCTGAGACGGCCTTAGTTACAATAGGCACGTATTAGAAGGTGTTACCTCCCCAGACGGGCATAGTTCAAAGGCCCTGGGGCATGTTCTGACCTCTCCCCTTTGCCAGCCGGCCTCACCTTTCCATTGACCTGATTTGCAAAATCATTCTAGGCCAGCCTAGCGCCTCATCAAGACACCTGGCTGCAGGGTCCTTGCCCTGACCTGCAGAAGGTGGAGGGAGAGAAGGAAGCCCTGAAGAAATTTCTAGAGTGGCTGCGGCTGAGATGCAGGCGCTGGAGGGGAGGGTTGAACCAGTGTAGCTCCAAACTGCCCTGTCTGCTTATTCACCATCCCCCCAGTTCGTCTTTTAGAGTAAGATTCTATTTGAACTTAAGAGTACACCTTTTTGAGAAAAGAATTTAAATCCACTCCTCCAGGAAGTAGCCACTTGCCCACTGAGGTGAACTCGGGCCACCTGATTCTGCCGCTTTGAAGTCACCAGTGTGAGCCAGTCCCAGACGCTCACATTCACAATAACGGCCCTCAAATCCCCTGTCCCAGCTTCCACCCCTCTGCTGCCCCCTCGAGGGTCTGCAGGAACCTCTCAGGGGCCATCTCAGGACACGTACCTCCTGTCGGCCCCACAAGCTCGTGGGTTTTAAGTTGGGTCAGCTCCTGGTTTCTGCTGGGCGGTTCTTTGTAATCTCTGCTGGCCTCATGCTGGTCCAGATTTGAGTACTCCTCGCGCCCTCTGGTTTCGGGGGAGATGCCTGACTCTCCTCACACCCGCCCTGCAGAGAATGGCACCTCAGCAGAGCTGGCTGGAACCCCACGGATGCAGCGGGGAGGGCGTATTGAGCTGAGCTGGGCTGAGCGGGGCAGTCAGGCCTTGGACACCGGGGTCCTGCTGCTTCGTCTTGTTCTCCTGTAAGACTTGCCCCCTCGTTCGGTGGTTTTCACGCCCAAGCCCTGCTGCCTGGTTTCACCCATGCAACTGCCTCCCATTCAGCCCATCCAAGCAGGGTTCAAGTTCTTTCCCGAAGGGACTCCGACTCCCATCAAGCTAGGGGGTGCGCTGGACACAGCTTTAAGTGCCGGGCAGTGAGGCTGGTCCCCCCAAGGGTGCCTAGTTGCTTAATGCCACAGGCCGACCCGTCTCGGTTCGCGGGCCACGGTAGCGTGTTACAAGAGAGAAACCATGCTTGGGAGACCAGAGAGGACAGATGATGGCAGTGCACGTGGCAGAGCCTAGAGCTCACCGCTGGCCTCCTCTGCTGGTAGCTGTCATCCTCTTTCTGTAAGGCCCTTAAAAAAAAACCTTACAGAACCCCAAAGCATGAAACAAGGGGCAGCCGGGTGTCAGGAGCAGACTTTGCTGCTTTCCCAGACTCTCCCTCTGTTGGGGGCTAGAAACTCTTCGGGCAGAACTTGAACCTGAGGATCACAACAGGAAGGTGGCGGGAATGGAAGACGCATTTGCATTGCCTGTGGGCACCGCCTCCAGGAGCCACGGTCCATGCCCCCTGCCGCTGTCCTCAGCCTCTGCCGCCCCAAGCTCTGCGCCCCCCCCACCCCCAGATGCAGACTTGTGCAGGAGGCCACGGCCCCCCTGGGCGAGCTCTGCCCTCCCCTGCTCCTGCGGTTCATTCTTTACGTGGCCACCAGTCTTCTTTCTGAATCACGTCTGACGCTGTCGGTTCTTCAGTTCCCTCCATGGTTCACAGGATGAAGGCCCTGAGCTCAGGCTCTTTCTTTCCGCTGGCTGTGCCTCCGGACCTGTGGGCCTTCGCTGCTCTCAGAGACACCTGCTGGTCAGTCCTGCCACCCGCCCTGTCCCCACCATCTCCCCACCACCAGCACCCCCATCAGCACTGGCTTCCAGCCGCACAAACGCAGGACAGCCTTCTTCTTCCTCCTGCTTGTCGGGCCCTGCTCTGCTCCAGTGTGTTCAGCCCCTTCTGATGCACCGTGAACCGTGGGCTCTGTGTCTGTCTCCTCCACTGAATAGAAGTTCCTTGAGGGCAGAGATGTTGGGGGCCAGGGCCTTATTCACGGCCCCAAGCCCCCACAGATGCCTGACCCTACAGAGCACTCACCATTTGAATGAATGAATCCTCAAGTCACCACAAATGCCAAGATGTAGGAGGTCGCTGATAAGAGGCTCTGAGCTGACACAGATCACTTCTGAAAGGGCCCTTGTCGTGGGCCTTTCAGTAATGAGCCTGTTGAAGTGGGTGCTCGGGTTTAAAGGCAGGTGTTGTCTGCGCGGCCGCAGTCTCTCCGCCGGAGGGGGTGGGCTGCGCTCCTGTGAACCCCGGCAGCGCTGGGAGGGGACCTGGGAGGCGACCGTCCTCCTAGTGCCGGGACCGGGTGGGAGTTGCCGGGGGGCCGCGGATGTGTGCGTGTGGGTGTGACAGGCGGCTGGGCCTTCGAGTGAACTGCTCACTTGGAAATTGTCTTTCTGCAGGTGATGTATCACCAATCAGTATGTCTCCCATCAGTCAATCCCAGTTTATTCCACTCGGGGAGATCCTGTGCTTGGCCATCTCGGCCATGAACTCGGCACGGAAACCTGTCACCCAGGAAGCGCTGATGGAGCACCTGACCACGTGCTTCCCAGGTGAGTGCACGGCCGTGTCTCCCGGGGGTCCGTCGGGCTGAGAAAAACGCCCTGCCACGGTGGACCAGAAGCTTTTCTTAGTTTTGTAATGAAAAATGAAGACCCTCGAGTGACTTCCAAACTAACTGGCCTTCTTCGGCTGTAAGACTTTTTCAATTAGCCCTGAGAACAAGAAACGAAATTGGAATCCGTGAGGAATTCTGGCAAGAACTACGGAGATTCCATTCAGCCTCTGCAGCGCAGCTGCCTCCCAATACGCGAACAACGCGGTCAGGGGGGCGGGTGAGAAACGGACAGTTAGTCCGACGGGGCTCAGCTACAGAAAGAGTGGGGTCAAAAATAAACATGCCTCGCACGCATGTGGCACGGCCTGATGAGTTTTAAGAATGGGATATTTGGGTTCCGGCCGGCGTGGCTCCGTTGGGTCGTTCCGTGGGTCGGAAGTTCGATTCCCGTTCAGGGCTGTACCCAGGCTGTGGGTTCGGTTCCCTGTCGGGCCCGTACGGGAGGCAGCCAACAGGTGTTCCTCTCGTATCTCTCTCTCTCTCACCTCTCTCTCCCCGGCCCCTTCCTCTCTCAAGCAATGAAAAAATGTGCTTAGGTGAGGATAAAAAAAGTTTTTGTAGACATTTGGTAGATTAGTTAAGGCCTCACTGTAAAGACAATAAAATGTTTTCTCGTAACTGTTATAAAAGGAGGCAGAAGCCCGGCTGCTGTGTGAGTGGGGTTCCATGCCGCCAGCGCTGGAAGATGCTGGAGACGGGGGTAAGCCAAGGGGCACCCCCATCTCAGGAGAGGCAGCCCCTACTTAGCTGCTGTTCCTCCCTTTCTCAGAAAAAGGAAAAAATAAAAATGAGGACCCTGCCAGAGTGGCAAAAATCTTCCTCTTCTTCTTTTTATTTTTTCCCCAAGAGAATCTGGAATTTCAATTCTGCGGGGCACGCATGTGCATTTCAATGTGCGTACGACACGACATGCACGTCACATAAAACACGTTATCGGGCCTCTAGGTTTGGTTGGCGAGCAGCCTCAGCCTGGAGGGAAGCAGAGCTTTCATCAAACACCAGCGCTGCTCGTGGTTCTCAGCCCACCAAGAGGAGACCTTCGTGACTAGGAGCCGCTGGCCGTATCAGTGTTCGCTGCAGAAAGGCCGGAACGAGCCATCGCAGAGCGTCAGCGGCCTGCGCCCCAGTGAGCATTTATTGAGCTCAAGGGTTGTGGGTTCTCCGGGAGTCCGCCGACTCAGTGGGTCCCAGCCAGGGTCCCGGCGTCCTCTGGAAAAGGGGCAGAGTCAGCTCCGTGCGTGGGGGCAGCAGCGGCGCAAGAGAACCAGCAAGGCTCTTCAGCCCTTTGGTCACGCCGCGGCCACTAACGTTTCACTGGCCCAACTCGAAGTCACGGGGGGACAGATGCGCCCTGCCCTGGGGACAGGACGGAAAGGCTGCTTCTAAACTAAGTAGTCGCTACGATGTGACATCTCCCCACTTTCCCTGGAGGTTTTTCCTTCTCTTCCTGCTTCCCAATTAATGCCTTTGAAATTATGTGTTCTGTTTAAAAACTCTCACAGGAAGGCAAGTTTGCAACCTGTAAATTACCTCAAGTTGTATAATGTTTTATGATCTCTGACTGTTCTTCACTCATTGTTGGCCTCCCCTTTGTTGACTTGCGGCACACCCTTTCCCTTTCAGCAGACTGGTAAGGGAGAGAGGGGTCTGTTTGGGAAGAAAGCTCATCTTTATTCTCTTCTTTTTTTTCTAGTGGAAAGATATTTTATTTTACTTTATTGTATGTTTTTAAATGTTATTGTTGTTGTAGTACATCCACCCCCTTTTTGCTCCCCTCTGTCCTATCTTTATTCTTGAAGCTCTCAAAATCCAGATTTGTGATGAACTTTGGGAGCAGAATCAGGTGTGTATCCCAGGAGTGATAAGTAACATACACCACACAGCCCAGGTGTGTAAGTAGACTAGACCATCAGGTCTGTGTAAGTGCACTCTGAATGTTCGCACAACAACGAAATTGCCTAGTAATACATTTCTCAGAATGTGTCCTTGTAGTTCAGTGACGAATGACTGTATATAATTCAGGTCAGCCTTATAAATGTCATCATTGTCAATGTGCCTGGCAATGAGGAATGGCGAACACCCAACAGACGCGAATGCTCTCCAGCCTGGAGAATGTATACTTCCTTAAGTATGTATACCCCTCATTCTGTCTCTTAACATACACACAAAATCTTTTGAAAACAGTATCAGTTACTCTGCAAAGGAGTATTTATGATTTCCTTCTGAGATTTCAGTTCTTGCAAACATAGCAGTTTTTGACCAATGACCAGACAGGCGTAGAGCATCAAAGCTTCCACGAGTGTATTTCTTAGGGCTCTCTGGTTACAAGTTAGGAAAACCACCTCTGTCCTGCTGACTTATGCCAAGAAGGATCTGGCCTGAATTCCACCACCAGGGCTGTAATCACATTCAAAATTGAACATGAGAGTATTATAGCATGAGCATTGGTCGACCAGTTGCCCCTTTGGGGTTTTTTTCAGATTTCATGTATTATTTTCAGAGAGAGGGGAAGGGAAAGAGGCAGAGAGGGAGAAAAACATCCATGTATGGTTGCCTTTCACCTGCCTCCAGCTATGGACCTGGCTGGAGACCTGGCTTGCAACCTAGTTATGTGCCCTGGCTGGGGGTTGAACCAGCGACCTTTGGTTTCATAGACACCTTATCCACTGTGTTACCAGGCAGGGCTCCAGTTGCCCTTTTATATTCAGAAGATTCAGGTTTTTTTAAGCAAACTTCATCTTAAAATATGTATGGAGCAGCTCCATATGGTAGCGTCTATGTTTTGTTTTGTTTCTCCATACCGAGGTGGCTTTCAACCCTGTTTCCCTCATTGCTTTTATGGAAAAAGTCGTTTCGTTATTGTTCATTTATGTCACATCATGTAAAACCTTTCTCATGTCTCCCTTTATTTAAAAATACTCCGTCTTCAGTGATTCCATGCAGCAAAGGTTTGTTACAACAGGAGCAGCACAACTTCATCAGACGTCCTTCCCTCCGTCCCCTCCCAGCTCTTACATTCTCCCATTCTGTCGGTGGTGACACTCGTGAGAGTCACCGGGGGAAACCAGGATTCCCGCTGAGCTCGGTGAACACCTTTGAATGCCGTTCACCTGCCCTGAGATACTACTTTGAAGCTTGGCCAAAGTAATAGGATTTTGTCTTGAGTCAGTGTAGGCTGTGGGACAAGATGCCAGAGACCGGGGCTTCAACACCAGACATTTGTTTCTCACCGTGTTGGAGGCCTGGGGGGTGAGCCCAAGGGCAAGGTGTCTGCACGTTGACGTCTAGTGCGAATCCTCTTCCTGGTCGGGAGGGAGGGAGGGTCCTCGCGTTACAGAGCGAGAGGGCTCCGGCCTTGTCCTCTTGTAATGTCATGTGTCATGTCATGAGGGCGCCCCCCTTAACCTCATCTAAACCTCAGTGCCATCTTTTTGGGGGTTCGGGCTTGACTCTGTGAATCTTGGGGGAGCCACAAACGTTGGGTCCACAGCAGATGCGGTACCATCAGGGGTCAAGAGCACGTTCCCTCTCCACGCTCACGAGTGTTTTTTCTTGGTTTCAGGTGTTCCCACTCCAAGCCAAGACATTCTGCGGCACACGCTGAACACGCTGGTGCGGGAGAGGAAGATCTACCCGACCCCCGACGGCTATTTCATCGTGACCCCGCAGACCTATTTCATCACGCCTTCCCTCATAAGAACTAACAGTAAGTGGTACCATTTGGACGAGAGGATACCTGACAGGTCTCAGTGTACCTCCCCGCAACCGGGCACCATTACGCCCTCTGCTCCGGGCTGCGTCAGGGAAAGGACATTACCCAGAAACCACTGCGACTCTTGCCACTGCTGCAGAGAAGACATGCACGGCATGCACGCGTCCACTCTGCAGAGGAAGCCTGCCAAGGACTGCAAAGACCCGTACTGCCCGCCCTCCCTCTGCCAGGTGCCACCCACTGAAAAGAGCAAAAGTACTGTAAACTTTTCTTACAAGACAGAAACTCTCTCCAAACCTAAGGACAGCGAAAAGCAGTCCAAGAAATTTGGGCTCAAGCTATTCCGGCTGAGTTTTAAAAAAGACAAGACCAAACAGCTAGCCAACTTCTCCGCCCAGTTTCCCCCCGAGGAGTGGCCGCTGCGGGACGAGGACACGCCCACGACCATCCCCCGGGAGGTGGAAATGGAAATCATCCGGCGCATCAACCCGGACTTGACCGTGGAGAACGTCATGAGGCACACCGCACTGATGAAGAAGCTTGAGGAGGAAAAGGCGCACCGGAGTAAGGCCGGGTCCTCCGCCCACCACAGCGGAAGGAGCAAAAAGAGCAGGACGCATCGCAAGTCCCATGGCAAGTCCCGGTCGCACAGCAAGACGCGGGTGTCTAAAGGAGACCCGTCAGAGGGCTCCCCGCTGGACATCCCGGGCGACAGAGAGTACGACTTCTGCGATCCTCTCTCCAGGGCTCCGCGGGAGGGCTGCTTCATCATCGAACACAAGGGCGAGAACTTCATCATGCACAGCAACGCCAACGTGATGGAGCCCCATTTCCCCATGACGCCAGAATGGGACGTGTCGGGGGAGCTGGCCAAAAGGAGAACGGAGATGCCTTTTCCGGAACCTTCCCGGGGGAGCTCCCACTCAAAAGTGCACCGAAGCCACAGCCATACCCAGGACCGGAGGTCTCGGAATGAGAGGCCCAACAAAGCCAAGGAGAGGTCCAGGTCCATGGACAACTCCAAAGGCCCGCTGGGCGCTTCCTCCCTGGGGACGCCCGACGACCTGGCGGAAGGCTGCAGCCAGGACGACCACGCCCCCCTCCAACCCTACATTGACGACAGCACGCTACGGCCCGCGCAGACCGCGGCCCACCCGCGGGCCCACCTTCTGTCCCCAAGCTATAAAGACGTGTGCATCCCAGAAAAGGTCGGGGGCGGCAAGGAATCCGCCAGCGCTTGCAGCCTCCTGGAGCCCGGCAAAGCCCCTGAGAGCCTGCCGCCCTACGGGGACCTCAACTCCTGTCCCCCGAAAGCTGCCACAGACGACTATTTCCAGTGCAACACCTCCAGTGAGACGGTGCTCACGGCACCATCGCTGGGGAAGAACAAAGAGGACCACGACACTCTGACCCTGGCAGAAGGGGTGAAAAAGCTGCCTCTGGCTGATAGGCAGACCCCGCATTCCTCCAGGGAGCCTGGGGGGCACAAGGAGGAGTCCCCGAAAGGGCCAGGCGGGGGCCCCGCTGCTTCGGGCGCGGCAGCGGAAGCGATGGCCAACGGACGCCTCATCCAGCACCACAGCCCCGAGCCCAGCAGCCTGGACAAGAGGAAAGAGATCTTCAGCAAAGACACCCTTTTCAAACCTCTTCACAGCACCCTGTCTGTCAACAGCTACCACAAATCCAGCCTGTCCCTCCTCAAATCTCACCCGAAGGCACCTGCCGACACACGCGAGAAGCTGGAGCCGTCACCCCTGGGGACCCCGGGGGCCCAAGTCCTGCCGGCCCTCCCGCGGCAGCAGGAGTCCGGGGGGAACCAGGAGGCCTCTTTTGACTATTACAACGTCTCGGATGATGATGACTCTGAGGACGGGGCAAACAAGGCCACGGAGGAGGAGAAAAACAGAGATGACGTGGGCACCATGCAGTGGCTTCTCGAGAGGGAGAAGGAAAGAGACCTGCAGAGGAAGTTTGAGAAGAACCTCACCCTTCTTGCCCCCAAAGAAACGGACAGCAGCAGCCACCAGAGGACCACCCACTCGGCGCGCCTGGACAGCATGGACAGCAGCAGCATCACCGTGGACAGCGGATTCAACTCCCCACGGTAGGGAGAGGCGTCCTGCGCGCACACCTCCCGGGGCCGGGCCCTGTGCAGGGACCCGCGAAGCCTCCGGCTGCCCGGTCTCGGGCTGCGAGTGAGGGTTAAGGGTCGTGCGAGCTGCATCGTTAACCCCCTGTTTCTGGCTTCTTTTTCAGGAATTGAAACAAATGTTTCTGCAGCTGTAGAGATCACCAATCTGGACTGGTGGGTTGGCTCCTTCCCTCAAACCTGCCTGAGGCCAATCTAACTAAGACCAACATTTCCCAGTATTTTGTTTTTTTATGTTTATATTGCCACCATGCTGATACCAAAAGGATTTTTTTTTCTTTTTTGAAGTCCTTCAAAAATTGAATAGATGAGTAGGTAGTAGGGGGTAGGGTAGAGGTTGGGAATAAATTGATTGACTCAAGGACTGGGGTCCCCCTAGGGAGAATACATAATTGACTCTTGAACAACACAGGTGTGAATTTTGTGGGTCAATTAAGGGCCGGTTTTTCCAGTAAATACTGTAAGTGTATTTATTTTCCTTATGATTTTCTTCATAGCATTTTTCTTTCTCTGACTCTATTGTAAGAATGCAGAATGAGTACATATAACATACAAATAAGCGTTCGTTGACTGTTGATGTTATCAGTAATGCTTCCAGTCAATATAGGCTATTGTTAGTTATTCTGGGGGCATCAGAAGTTATACAGGGACTTTCGACTGTGAGAGAATCAAAACCCCTAACCACTGTGATGTTCAAGCGTCAACTGTAAACTCCAATCGCCAGACTTTTCCAGTGGATCTAGTTGCCGATTCTGTGTGGCCCTTCCTTGCTCACATGTCCCCCCCCTCACCACTCACATGTCTCCAGAGAAATGAACCCTGTTCATGCCACAGAAAGATCGGGGGTCTCTGCTCTGTTAACTGAAGGCAGGGGCCAGAACTGTTCTTCCTCCTCTGGCGGAACTCACCCAAGTCCTCTAACCATAATCATAGTCCGTCCTTTTTAGTAGGAGCTGGTAATCAGCAAAGGGCTGACAGTTGAGAGTATGTCATGCTTGATGGTCATGTTTAATGCACAGAGGTGGGTCAGGGGTTGAAAAAACGAGAGCATCTACACAACTTCCTTTTTTTTCTCCTTAACTCTTCCTTCTCCTGAAAGAGCAACTCGGGACTTCATTTTCCTTCTAAATTCTACTCCAGATTGGTGACTCTGAGACGCAGAAATACTCTTGAGAGATTGACATTTCTCATTTGCTACGCTTCCCAAGAGTTTATATTTATAATGCTAACGAGTGTTCAGATACGATTCTGTACATCATGTATTTATTTTAATTATTAAGACTACAGTTAGTTCCAGTGTGATCATTTCACTGTATCACTAATTTGGGGACATAGCATCCCAAAACTAGAATTGGGAATCTTTAATCTGTTTGCTGCATATTAGGCCTTTGTTATTATCATCATCATCATCATCATCATTGTCATGTAACCATTTTTCCAAGTTAACACTTGTGAAAGTCCAATATCTAAACAGACTGTGGAGCTGGCAGTCTGGTTAAAGTGGGAGGGAGGCCAGGAGTCTCAGATAATTACTGCCTGTCCCTTGAGGAACCCCAAGCGGGGGGCTCCTCAGTCTGGACCTCAGTCTGAAAACTCCTGGCCTCTTAAGTGACTTTTCTAAGAAATAACTTGTCCTGCATAATTTCCAAACCAAATCTTAATTTATTTGCCAGTTATGTTGCTATATGTCCTTTCCTTGTGGTTTCTTTCTTCTGCTCTTTTTCTCTCCTCTTGAGTTCCTTACAGGGGATACCTTATAGGCAGAAGTGAAGGTCTGTCATCGATGGTAGGAGTTAGAACCATCACATGTGGACGGTGTGGTTTATGTGCCTGTACCTTCTGTTCTCCTATTTCTTATTACGTAGCCTCCGCTCACCTAACGCTTTTCACGCAGCAGCTTCCAACCCCCTGTGTCGCATCTGGGCCCCTGGGCTTCCGCTGAGGGAATTCCCTGGTGCTGCAGGAACAGGCACTAAGGAGACATTGAGAGTGGCTTAATGCTTCTAACTCAAGAACCTACCACCGCATAACATTGAAGTTTTTGTTTGTTTGTGGGCAAAGCATCAGAAATAGTCAAGAAATAGCTGAACCAGTCTCTCCACAGAATAT
Source organism: Noctilio leporinus (assembly GCA_004026585.1). NCBI lineage: Eukaryota > Metazoa > Chordata > Mammalia > Chiroptera > Noctilionidae > Noctilio > Noctilio leporinus. The sequence continues at coordinate 124,187 of PVIW01000642.1, forward strand.
GTTTTATCTCTAAATTTGGGGCTCAGCCTACAGGATAGGAATGGGATTATTTATTGAAATAATTGTATTTGCATTTCTTTAAGTGATTTGTCATGGGAGAAGGTAAAGGTTGGTCCGAGGAGACAAACTTTACAAATGAGCTATGTGTCTGTCCACTATCATTAGGCAGAATTGGCAGAATTTTCTATATAGGAATACGTAGCTCACCCATAAATACCGTGGCAGTTAGAAGATCCATGTAACAATTCCTTATGGAACCCCCATCTTATTTAATGCACTTTCTAGACCTATTTGGGAACTGTGTTTTCTGTACACCTCAGTGACTTCACTAAGCTGCTTTTCTAACTAATGCATGGGGATAGTCTACGAAGGAGAATACTTGAGTTGTAGGGAGTTCTACTGGCTAGCATAAGAAGTATTTCAGCCAAATAGCATCATCATACTGACACCTCCCCACTGGTGTGAGATGCAGAAATCTGAACTGGGCCGTTTATTCGGGTCTTTCAGTAAATAAGTCACTGAACAACTAAGATCCAACTTGGAAAAAAAAAAAAGACCAAAAATGGTGATGACCACCCTTCTCAGCTTTCAATGTTGGCTCTAGAGCCATGTTCAGCCACATTCCTAAAGTTCTCCAGTCCCTCTTCTTGGGAACTGACAGGGTATTGAGAAGGAAAACAGGTGGGCACTTAAGCTACACCAATCAAATATTGAGAATGAAAGTTTTTGACACGAAAAGCCTGCTGTTCCCGATCTGCAGCCAAAACTGGTGGCTAAACTTAATATGAAACCCAGGGGGGTCTGAGGCTGTCAGGGACGGGGCTGCTGGAGCCGGGGGTCACGTGCACCACTGGAGGACCAAGAGCAGAGCAGCCAGGTTCAGGGCTTCTGCCTGTAAAATCCCAAGATCTTATGTTTCAGGTGGCACACCGTTAACTCTCTTCTCTAAAAAGTAAGCACGTTTAAGTTTGCGGGATATTCTTACCGCTAGTGCTCCATCTCCATTACATTCTCCATCGTCACACCCAGAGCCCTCAGTGGGACTGTCACACACTCTACTGATTATTACAGCAATTGTGAAATACATCCTCTGGAGAAACTGAAGTACTATGCATGTTTGTCACAATGACTCTGTGGGCCGTGGCCAAGAGGATCTTCGCGCATAGGTGACCCTTCGTCATGCTGTGTGTTTGCAGAGCCTTGCATAGTGCCTGGCGCACAGCAGGCACATGTTAAACCCATGACTTAAAAGCTGATTTGATTTAAAAGTGGGTTCTTTGGACCTTCAGATGTGTTTTCCCTTAGAAGAGGTGTCATTAGTCACGTATAGATTGCCAAACCAATCTGCAGTAGCTACTGTCTTCACGACATGCCAGATGGAGAAGAGAAATAATTTGCGTCTGTCTAGTTGTTCATGAACAGAAATCTTAATTGATGCATCGTCTTCATAGTCAATTCTGGGGGCAGGTAAATCGAGTAACTTCCCCGATTTAAAAACGAGGAAGTTAAATACTGGGGGCGAGGGGAATACGATCATGATTAAGACTGACACTGAAGGAATGTGTCTTGAAATCTCTGGGGTCTGCGTGTTTATCACCTTCTTCCTCCACCGACCCCGTGCCTCAGGTGTAGGGCTGGGCAGCCACCCACGAGCTTTCTTAGGGCAGAGGTCAGGCAGGCAAGGAGGTAAGCCCAACGCTTTTCATGCCTTTAGTGATGATGTGTTGAGCATTCTTTGCATATGCCCAGATTTACCGTAGGCACAATGAAAGGGCATGACTCACTTCTGTGAAGGCATTAACCTTCTGGAGGCACCCTCTGCCATCAGGGGACGTCCCGTGGTCTTTTTGGTGGTCGATAAACACATTTTCTCTTGAACAATGAACTCTTGGCCCCTTGGTGAGAAGCAAACTCCAGGCCAGAGTGGGTTAGGATGAAAGAACCTATTAGTAAGGGCTGCCAGGGTGTGGGTTCAGACAGAATTGCCATCAGTTTTGGACGAGAATGAGGGAGTGAGAGTGTCCACTGTTGTACTTTGACCTTGAGTGCAATAAGCTTCAGCAGGCTTAACTCAGTTTCGGGGACCAGCTGCCATCAAATATTTTATAACCCTGAGGTCTGTCCAATAGGATGGATATTTTGAGCATCACTATGGATTCTTCAGTCTCTCTGTAAGCTGGTGAGTTTCTTATGACCATTTCTGAGGACTTTGAACAGGATCAGCTTCTACTGATCAGGCCAAGTTATCTCATTTCTGCTATTTCCCTACACCTTTGAAACCTGAAATGTGATAAATCTCTTGGAGCAATAAAGTAGATTTCAGTATTTCTAACTTGGGAAAATGAAGAGAAACCTTTTAGATACTGAAATCTTTAAGTCATCTCTACTCTCTGAGACACCTTTAAAATTCCTAGCATAGAGTGCGTGTAGGTGGGGCGTGTGGATAATGCAGATGGAATGGGTAACATCTAAGGTTCCTCATCCAAACCTACAATGTGTCATGCGTTTTCACCGAAGTGTTGAAATTCGAAACTGAGGTGCAAAAGGGGTTTTTGAGGAACTTTATTTCCATCAGTATGACAGATTAGCCAATGACACGCTTGAAGTCCACCAAAATCAAAATCTGCTAATCAAGAATGAAAACATAATCCTGAGGGTACAACGGTTGAGTTTGTTCAAGGAGCAGCGCTGTCCATGAGCGTCTGGCCTGAAATGAGATCATTACATATGTGCGTTTATGAGTATTTTAGAAAACTGATGCAATGCTATAGGTCACATCCTATAAGTCGTTCCCCAGAGTGTGGAGGTTGGGGGAGGCATATCCGGGGCACTGGCTCCAGGACACTTTCCTCGGTGGCGGAGCCATGTGCGAGCCATCAGCAGGACACGTCTGCATGTGACGTTACGAGCCCGCAGCGCAAATCCATTAACCACATCCTTTGCTCTTCCTCTGGAACTCACTATGTAATCATTCGCGTTCAAAACAAAACAAAACACAACCTTTTTACTCTTTTAGCACTCGGGAGAGCCTGGCTTCCAACACATCCAGCATCGTGGAAAGTAACCGGCGGCAGAACCCGACCCTGAGCCCGGCCCACAGCGGAGCCGGCCCGGCCTTCAGCTTCCGTGCCAGTGCGGACCCCCCGGCCAACGACGCGGAGAAGCTGCAGAAACCTTCCAGCTGCCTGCAGGCTTCCGTGACGAGCGTGTGACAGTCACTCCGCCTCCGAGCCCCGTCTCATTCGATCCGGCCAAGTTTGCCCCAGCAGGACTGATGTTTACATGGTCGGGAAGACAGGCGTCCCCACCGCAGTTTTCGTGTTTACTTAAACTGTGCCGCTGAGTAGGGTTGAGCAAAACAGACGTCTTTCCTTCGGGGTGTTGCTTTCACGTGTATGGCTCTGTAGCAGCAGAATAGCAGTAGGGTGATCTGTACACTTTCGCTTCACTATTGTAACTGAGCACACGTAGGAGGAGTCTAGACACCGTACGTGTCATACGCGTCTTCGATGTCGCGCGGTCTGCCAGGTCCACGTCTAAATGCCACAGCTGCGTGTTGCTCCCAGTTTGCAGGCAGGTGGTGCCCCAGAACTGGTTCTCGACATGTCCTAAAAGAAAGAAACTAAGCCACCGCCACGACGTGTCCCATGCGAGGGCCCGCCGTGGGGCACCAATGTCCCTCATGGCGGGCCCTCGCATGGGCCAAGGGACATCGGTGCCCCACGGCCGAGAGGGGAGCCCATCCCTCTGTGCGTGGGTCATTCATGCGCCTGTCATTTCTCACTGTGGGTGTGCGGGGAGCCGGTAGGCAGGAGCCGGGGAAGTGGGTCGGGAGGGGTCGTGACGGCAGTGCTGGGAGTGTGTATTGTCAGGATTTTGTTTTCGAGGTCACAGATGCTTGTCTGAGTTTGAACCTTCCATCATCACACACAGGAATATAGGCCTTTGAATCTGAAGTGGATAAGAAGGAAGGGGTCCCCAGCCTGGCTGGGGCACAGCCCTCGGTGATGGAAGAGGTCATGTGGACTTCTAAAAGATGTTCGTCAAATAGGGAAGGAAGAGCATTTCCTCTTTGGGATATTTAGGACGATCCTAGCTTGCTATAAGAGATACGCTAATTAGTTTGTTTAAAAAGCAAAATGTTCTTTGTGATACAAATGGAGAGTATGGCCCGGGGATGTTATTCTTTCTAATGGAAGGACATAAATCTATTTTAGTTTTAAATAGAATGCCTAAATTAGGCTGTGGGAAGATAATTTTTAGTGGTTATAGGAAAGAGCAGATTTAGGGAGAGTTGAACTTCAGGCCTTTTATTCCTGGGAAGATATCTATAGAGAAAACCTTAAAGTAATTTTCTGATCAGAAATATACATGTGCCCACGTAATTAACAATAGAATGTGCTCATTCTGCAAGTGTGGTATAATTCTAACTTGTACTCCCCTAAAATTTACCAGAATGACAATTATGCATACATGAACTATGCCAGAGTAATGTTTACAGATACTTCGTAACCAATGTCAGGAGGCATTTTTAGGTGGCTCTATGGTTCTTAGCCCAACTTATTTCAAAATAGTTCGTTAACATTCGGCTTTAGTTTAGTGTCATGTTGAATACAAAGAAGGTGGTCAGCAGCTAAGGGATTGCAAATCGGCTTCAGCCTTCTAGGAAAGAGACTTTTCAAAGTCCCCTTGTTATGTTTTATGAGGACAGCAGAATAAACCTGTAGAGCATGGAAAGTTACTTGCAAAAGGGTTACATAGGACAGGAGTCAATGATCTGACCCAAAGTTTATTTGGTTTAGCAGCATGTGATGTCTGGAGCCATATTACCATAAAATATAGATCCAAAAATAAACCTAAAATATTTTTTTCCTCAGATTTCAATCAATGGTATGAAAGTGGTAGAACACTGCTATGCCAGCACTAGACTCAGTCCTTGGCTGTCTGTTTAAAGAATGCAGCTGCATACATGGTCGGACTGATGCTTGACACATGTGGGTGGTCACTCATGCTTTTTCAGATATTTGGAAGTTGCATGGGAAACCCGATGCATTGCATTCAGTGTAGGCTCATTTTGTGAGCTCAGAGTGAAACCTAAGCTCCAAGTCCGTTTCTTGGTAAACCCCCGCACCACTAACATGCATAAGTCAGTTGGCTTTCAACGGCATGCATGTTTCCTCCAAGGCAAGCCTTGGTTGCTCAGAAATGCATTATTTGTCTCACTGCTGAAATAAGTCCAGAAAGAATGATCATGTATCTAAGAAACTATAGACAGAGTCAGTTTCCTTGGGGAGTTGTATACCATACAGTTCCTAAATTCTTCTATCTAAATTCGTGTTTTCCCCCCCAAAAAAAACCTGCCCGCAAGTGTTTATACTATCAGTTCATAAATAATATAACCATGGAAACAATCCATCAGCCTCTAGTTGATCCTCGGAAAGGAGCCATTACAGTAATCAAATGCCGTGTGAACAGGAAAGCATTACCTTTGGAAGCTTTAAAATATGAATTTCTCAATATTTCACAGGATGTAGGTTTACAAAAGACATTATTCAGATGAAATGTGTACACTCTGCCTGATGCTATGGGGTACATGATAAAAAAAAAAAAAAAAGAACTCCCATAGACCAGCAGCCATTATTAGCGTAGAAATAATGGACTTTAAAGATGATATGACATAAGCAGATGTTCCATGTAGAAATAGCCCCATCTGATCTACTCGGGATTCTTAAGTGGGGAAGGAGGGTGGCAGGAAGCCCATGACAGAGGTCACCCAAGATGGTCTGTGGGGAGGTTCAGTGGACCAGACGCTCGGGCCGCCCCAAGCTTCGCCAACATCCTCGTCCTCCAGTGAAATGATAACTTTGTGCTACACGGACGCTCAGCTAGTCTTCGCTTGCGTTTATCCACGGAAAGGTTTACAGAATTGAATCCGGTTGAATCTCTGTGTAGCGTTCAACTTGAAAGGGTCAACCCATCTGTCGGCATTTTGCACACTTATGTATTATTATGATACAGCATATTACTTTATGGTAATGTTTTATTTTTACATATAACTACCTCCATAAATTTGATGAAGCGGCAGCAGTGCGTTGAAGTGTATTGTTCAGAGAAGCAGCGTTTAAAACGTGCGCGTCGTTAGGCGTCTGTGTGTGTGTCAGTGACCGTCTTCGTGGGCCTGTGACTTCCCCGTGAGGTCACGGCCATGGTTTTCCTTCATGGCATCATCTCACTTTCAGGTGTCAGCCCGTCTCTCCTCCTTTCCCCACAAAAGCGCACTTGACTTTGTTATGAACGATAGGAAGTAAACATTGTTTGTCCCCACCCCCACCCCACCCCCATTCCTGCTCAAAGTTCCACCTGGCAGAGAGCCAGTTGGTAAACATAACATGGCGAGCTACTTACTCCCATAAAAACCTGATTGCAACTCTAGATTTTCAGTAGCAGAAGACACACGACAGTCTTGGGCCACCACCTTTGAAGCACTTTGGTCCTCTGCTGCCCTTCGCACTCCACCGGGTCAGACTTAAACTTCGCGTCGGTTAACAGAGCTGTGCAGTGTAGTCACATCTCCTGCCGGGCAGCTGGCATTCCATTCTGTGTATTTTGCACATCTCAGGGGACCTTAATGAGCGTATGAAAAGGGGGGTGCTAGCAAATTGAGAAAATAAACCGGAGAACTGGAAGGGGACTAGCTGGATAAAGCAAACACATGATTTGCTTCCCGGGCTTTGGGAAGCCCAAGTTCAGGAAGCAGAAATCGAAACTTAATCCGCAGTGACAATGACCTGAACACCAGCTGCTCCCGCATCTCCCCCAGGTTTTCCTAACGCAACCAGCGTTCCTAAAATGCAGATTTCAGTTACATTGCTCTCACCTTGGGGACAAAAACAAACAAAAACAAAAACCTCTTCAATGGAAACGAAAGCATTGTTCCTTTTATTATTATTATTTTTTTAAGTTGGCACCGCTTTGCAAAATTCTACCCAGGATAAACCACTTACCACCACAAAGTGTACTTGAAAACCAAGTTTCTAATTTCAATTATAGGCATATTGCTCACCATACAATAGTGATCAGATTGTGAAAAGTCTCACCGTTTATAACATGGGCAGTATTTGGAGCTTGATTAAAAACCAACAACAACCTATCATGACTTTGCAAGTTCATTTTGGGATCTCAAAAGTGCTTCCAAAGCATTCAGATTCACCAACAATTCACCAAGCAGGTCCTCTTTGTAATACCCGTACTTGAAATGAATAAACCGATGGAGTGACAAGATTACCTAGAACACAGTGGCAGCTATCCATGATGTCTTTTCTATCTGTTTGATAGACCATGATGAGCAATCACTCAATACAATGCTATTTTTTTTTTTCTGATGTGTGCTAATAAAGTCAAAGAAAACAACTCCACCTTTACACCTTTGTCCATTTTCATTAAAAGAGTTCCGGGTGTTTGGGATTTTACACCACTGTACCCCTCACTGGTACCGGTTTATGAAGTGGGGAGCCGGCACATCCCACGCATGGGCCGTTGGGTCAGACGTAGAGCCCGACCTGCCCCTGCTGTGCAGCCTCACCTTGGGCTTCTAACCCCTGTGGCTGACGTACCGCCTCCCCGAGACATGGCTGCTCCGGCCATGGCAGGTGCTGAGACGGAAATGTCCGTCGAGAGCTGTTGTAGCCAGTCCTCCTCACCGTGCTGCTGGGCACGACAGCAACCCAACGCAACGCTCAACCCTGCCCTGAAGAATCTGGGTTTCCGAGGGCGCTGGTCTAGTTCTCCGGGTTTTCTCAAGTTAGGAGGTAGCGGATCCTCAACGGGGACCTTCGCTGTGGCCGCAGGCCCGTCCCGGGACCTGCTGGCACGGGCTGGCAGGGGTCGGGGCCCCCGCAGAAGGGGCCCTTTCTTTCCCTCTCCCCAGCCCCCAGCCCTGTCCTGCCCAGGGTAGCCAGTCCTCTGTTCCCAGTGACGCCTGCACACGTGCAGGGCTGGGGACCCAAGGACGCAGGAGCGGTGAAGGCCAAAGCCGTGGAAAACATTGCTTTGCGTTGGGTTCGTAAAATATGGGCAGGAAAGAGGTTACCGTCCGTCTGATCTCTGCCAAGTGAGATCAGAAAATCAGCTGCCCCTGCGTCACCCTCCCCCAAGGTTTTACAGTATTAAGGATACGGCCAAGGTTTTCCCATAGATTTTTACTTAGGAGACATTTCCTAAACGACATGTCTGGAAAAAAAAAAATTCATTGTTAAGTTTCCGGGTGTGCTTGCGTCAGACACCAGCACCCCCCGATGGCGCTGACCTGGGCGTCGGTGGCAGCAGCTTGCCAGAGACGCAAAGCCCATGTTCTCGCAGTCGCGTGGCCGGTAATGTCCAGTGGCTGATGTGCAAGGTCCAGAATTCCACAAGGCTGCAGCGGGGGTCAGCCTCCTCACGATTGTGTATTATCAGTTATCGGGCTCTGAACAATCAAACACACGCGCACACCCCCGCCCCCAGCCGATGGGGGAAGGGGCTGTTTCCCAGGTGAGGCTGTTTCCCAGGGTGGCCGAAGCCCCTGGAAGGCTAGAAGGTGGGCTGGTCCCGACAGCTGCCTACCTCCCTGTCCAAAGGCTGACTGACCTTGGCACCCTGCTCCTTGGCTCCAAGGGAGGTACCAAATCTGAGATCAGAGATCTCCTTCCTTAGCAGTCCTCTGCAGCTCCAGGAAATTTCTATGAACGACACACTGCAGTTCCTCACCTTCCTGTCCTCCCCGACTGCCCCCCGAGGTACCCATGCACCGCCGAGGTTTCCACATTGGAAGGGCGAAGTAGCGTGTGGCACTGCGCACACGTGATGGGTTGAGAGAGCCAGCCTTGGGTCGCCTTCCTGTAAGTACTGACAGCTACAAATTAAGGTCCTTAGAGTAGTTGACATAGATACGACTTTCTAGCAGAGAATCAAATTTCAGCGTTAAGTTTAAAGGGATCATAATTCTGCAGGTATCTTTCTCTGAGTGACTGAATGTGACTCTTGCATTAGGGTAAATGAATTAAGAAGTGCAAGTGGGATTTACTGTATGTTAGAAAGGAGTTTTGCAGCCAAGACTGCCTTGAAAAAAAAAAAAATGTGTTTGCACTGAAAAAAAAAAATTTAAATTACTTGGTCTCTGGTTGCTGTAAAGGTCATCCAAGATGGATGTTCTGTTTATATTGTATAGTATTTCATATGAAATAATTACAGTTCATGAAATGTCTTCCCTAAAGTTACTGATTTATAACAGCACATTTGTGACATGGTTTTTATCGTGTCCGTGTGCCATATTGTAAATGATGATTACTTGTCATGCTTAGTATAATAACTTAAAAGAAAAAAAAAGCACAGGGATTTTTGTAAGTCTATATTTGAAAGTCCCTCCATATGGTAATATTGTGTTCATGTTGTTTATGTAGTGTTGTGTGAAATATCCATTTTGGATTGTGTTACTTTTTAAGATATTAAATAACATTTGGTTATACGTCTAAGTGGATTTTTTTGGTACCCGAGAGAAAATCCTTTAGGTGAGATCCATTTATTTCTCTTCCCAATTAATATGTCTTCATAACAAAATTTTATTGCACAACCTTTATTAGTGCTTTTGAATGAAAACAACTTAAAAATGGACATTTCTGATCAAGACCTTTTTTTCAGGGATGTTGAAAACAATCACATTTTTAGGTAATTGTTCAAATTTTAAGAAGTGAGACAGAGCTGCTTGTAAGTTTTCTATATGAAGTTATAAAGGAATGGGGTTTTGTTTTGTTTTGTTAACACTTACATCACAACTTCTACCTCCAAATAAACGTGATTCCCTCTCCATAAACTTTTGGAGAGGCTAATCTTCCAATGAGACATCTGCATGAGTTTGGAAGGCCTTCAGAATCTACTATATGGTTTTGTTTGTTTGTTTGTTTATTTTTAGAGAAACTGGAAGGGAGGAGAAAGAGAGGGAGAGAAACATCAATGTGTGGTTGCCTCTCCCGTACTCCCTTCTAGGGACCTGGCCCGAAACTCAGGCATGTGCCCTGACTGGGAATCGAACCAGTGACCCTTGGGCTCGCAAGCTGGCACTCAATCCACTCAGCCACACCAGCCACGGTTATTAGATGTTCTTTTGACTCTCAGTGGTGGCAAATCTTTGTCCCGAGAGAATGGACTCCGTTTTCTGAAACCAAAAATGATCTGTTCAGACCATTGGGCTAGAAAACAGCATTCTTAATGAGAAACACTACGGAGCCCTAAAGTTGAGCCTGACTTCCTTTTAAAGACAACACCCCAAGCAGATTTCCCAAAACTGTTTTGAACAATGGCCCTGTCCTTTAGCTACGTTTGGAGACCCCAAGGCAACAGCTTTGAAGGCCAAGTCTTATGTGAGTTGAGATGGTCTCAGTACAGACACTCCATTTTTCAAGAATGGTGTTAGGACGAGAGTATAATGTGAGTTTTTCACTCAGACCTATGCTGTGGGGCTAAAGGAAGGGTAGGACGTGCCTTTCAGAAAATCCAGCCATGGAGACACAGGGAAAAAATGTGGTGATTTACTACAAAGATGGAAGGCAGGACTCTGACTTCTTTGAAAGAATGGTCACAGCTCATAAACAAACCTTTTCTTTCCAGAAGAAATGGTACGGTTTCACCTTATTTTTCAGTGTTTAGAATGGTGGGATATTTTTTCTCCCTTAAGGAAATGCAAGCAGAGGATTCAGTATTTACCCCCCACCCTGTTCCAGCCACTGAATAACAAAAAGAAGTCATTCCCCTGACTTGAATAATTCCATTAACTATGAAAGCTTATCCCTGGTGTGGGGTACTTGGATTTAGTGATGTACCCCCTCTTCGGGCTCAGTGGCCCCAGACTTCCTGTAAAGCCAATGGCTCATCTTAATCACGTGACAAGGGATACACATGTGTGATGCATATTCACAGAGCACCCCGAACGCGCCATGCCGGAATTTCAAGAAAAACCAAGGCACCTGCACTCAGGTTAGACTGGGGGCAGTTTCTGGTGAAGCTTAAAAGAATTGCATTAGACGTGTGATGTTGAGCAGGAGAGGGAGACTCGACACATTGGGCCAGCAGTGAAAGTTTGGAATGTAGAGGGTGGACGTGAACTCATGGTCAATGAGCAGGACGGTCTCTCCTCATGAGTCAGATCCAGGGCCGTGAGGCCAGTGTCTGGACCTAGTGGAGCGAACATTCTGCACCCTGAGCCAGCATGGGCTCGTCTGGACGGCCACTTAGCCGGGTTGCTCAGGGAGCCCCCAAATTCCATCAGACATTCCTCCCAGATCATATGTTGTCAAGCTCTGTGCATTCTTTTTCTTTTCTATGACCTAGGTCTTATTTTAGTTTACTCTTTTCCCTATGTAAAACCAAAAATTTTTGTTTGCTGTTACACTGTCCTGTCTGTAATATTTGTTCCTGATAATTATAAATATATACACACACACACACATAATATTTATTACCACATTAATCCATGTTAATAATATAGGAATACATAGTTTGTGTTATATACACAGTACTTAACGTATCTAGTTACCATGGATTATGAGTTTTAAATGTCATAATATTTATATTGCCTTGCCCTCTTTGTACCCACAGCACTATCTCCTCACTTCCACTCCCCTGGGTGCTGAGAGCCTTCTGCCCTCTCACACTGACATCGAACTCTGCCACCAGCGGATTCATCAACTGATTTCTCAGTTGCCTGAGAAATCACTGGCAACTCTCACAGGAAGAAAGAGAGATGGTGATTCACAGGTAGACAGGTAGATGGATGTTACATTAGGCCGAAGATCTCCATGTTGGTACAGCCTGTAAGTGGCGGTGAAACTAAGAGAGATGTTATGCAAGAAAATACGGTGTCACTCCCAACCAACCACAATGATGAGGGTGTGTGTGTGCTGGTTTTTGAAGCGCTTCCAAACCTTCTGCTACTTTAAGATGCTCTGGGCTCACTTGTGTATTTTCTGCCTCTGTCATAGAATCAGCCACTGTCCCAAGGAGTCCTGGCTTCTTGTATTGGAGGACAGTATTAGAAACCAAGTTCTAGGTGCTGGGTAAGCCCACCGCTCCTGGGAGCCATTCTTCCTAGGCCCTTCAGCAGAGAGAGCATGGACATGTATGTGAGTATACTAACCTGCGTGTATGCATGTCTGTAAGTATTTCCATGTGTAACATCTGCCATTCATGTGCTTAATTGTTCAGCCACAGCACGCGTTTGGTGCTTCCTCCCTTGCATTCTATGTATATAACTGATTAGATAAATATGGACAAACACGGAAGCGAAAAAATGGCAAGTGTTTTCAACTTCTAAGCAGGGAGCTTAAGTCAGTGCGACAGAGCAGGGAAGATCATAAACTTACTAATGGGCTTCGCTGGTCCTAATGGCATTGTTCTGAAGCATTTTAGGGTCCTGAGGGAAAGAGGTCACTGGAACGTGATTTAACGAGTGTCTGTCCTTTCAGCACACCGTCAGCGAGAGCTACGTGCACTTCATAGGAAGGCACCGTATTTTCATGAGCCCATTTCCTTCCCCCGACCTCCCCTCTCAGCAGAGCTGCAAGTGAGCCGTGCTTCACAGTCTAGATCAAATGCCTGCCTTTCCCGGGGCTTCTCTGAGCACCCCTTTCCCCATTCCTGCCCTGCCACGGAAGGGTCCTTTCCCCCTTCACACTCACCCTTTCCAACTGTGTTCACAATTTATGTCTTCAAGACAAGAGTCCAGTCTCCTGACCAAGACCAAGACCTCAGCTGAACAAGCGAGGCCACTTTTACACTGCGCGTTGGGTCTCCGACTATTTGCAGATGATTCCAGAAAGGTGGGATCCTTCGCCCACCCTGCTTCCAACCCAAGTGGCCTTCTGGAAGCATGCTCACACCACTGGCGGAAACGCGTCTTCCTTATTTCCAGAGAAAACCAGTGACCAGGGTAAGGCTTTGGAAATGTCCAAGAGTTGTTAAGAGTCTGAAAGAAGGAGGGAAGCCCTGGTCCCTTCTTGGCCTTTGCTTTTAGGTTGGGGCTCGGGAAAAATGAGCTTCTGTTCAGGACTCCTGGGCACGGGAGCAGCAGGATGTGGGAGAGGGCGTGGGAAGGCACCCAACGCCACAGAGGTCGGGGCGGGAAGCTGAGGGCGCGCCGGCAGGCGCAGGACCCATCTATGGGGACGGGGGCACCGTGCCGCTGCCCTGTGCCCTCGGGGCTTCTTCCCAAGAAGCGGGAATATTTGTGACGGGGCCCACAATGTGTTTCCTTTTAGCCGTATCTGAAACCTAAAGACAGCTGGCGATTATTTATGCAAACTTTCCATAAACGTGCAACACAAAATTGACTTTCTCTCTCTCTCTTGCTTTCAGGTTTCTTCCCCCCTCTCTGAGCCACATGTTTTTTCTTTCTGTTTCTTGTCATTTCTTCCCCTAAACTCCTGCTCTTTCCCTTTCTGCATCTGTGAGATTTTGGCTACAGCTAATTTTTCATTTTAATGTTCTCATTTCTCTCCCCCAACCCTGTCACACACTTTTAAAACAAGTTCTTGATTTTGATTTCTTGATAATCTTCTTTTGAGCATATATCTTCTTACAACAGTGTCTCCAGCTACGGCTAATTCATTCTGTAGCTGTCACGTGACTATTTTAAACGTGTAACTTAACCAGGGAGTTCTAACTGACTACTTGCTATGATTCCCCGATATTCAGGTTTAACTAAAACTAATAAAATTTTAAAAATTACAGCCTTGCTCTGAGTTGACATAATATGACCCAAGCACCCCCACACCCCCAAAGTTCCAGTTTGCCTGTGGTGTTGGGATCGCTGTATTCAGCTCGAATGATGTCATTTTCTGTGGCATCAAGGGTCAGAAACTGAGCCTGGGGTCCTGCCCTGCGGTGTGACTGTGTCAAGATGAACCGAATGGGTCCAAAGTCACGTTCCCTATGGGAGACATGGCGCTGCAGGTAGGTTGAACAAAGGCTTCCAAGTTCAGACTTCTTGAAAGTCTGGCCTCTATGAAAAGACACCTGTGCATTGAGCTTCCTGTATGTGCCAGCTGTTTTTACAACAAGCATATATTAGTTTAAAACTCAGAGCGCTGTTCATGAAAAAGTGTGTATGACTACAATGGTCAAAAGAAAGGCCACACATGCGACTTGATGCATCCTCTGTTTCCATCTTCCCTGGTGAGTGAGGCCTTCCTTTCTCTGTAGCACTTCCTGGCCACTCAACCTCTGATGGGGGCTGAACCCCAAAGCTCACAGATTTCTCTTGAGTATAAAAAGCCATCATAATTTTTTTAAAGTTGCAGATGGACGCGCTTCCTGCTTTCCGGAGACATTCTCATGGCCTCAGTGAAGTGCCGTCCAGACTTTTGTTGTGTGAGATAGGACTCGGGAGGGAAAACAGATTAAAGGTAAGGATTGTTTCCTTCTCTGGGTACAAAGGAAAAGCCACCCGGTGGGGAGACAAATGAGTCACTTGTAGCCAGTACAAGCAAGCACTTGCTTTCTTCTTATTCTTTACTTTAGTACTGAACCATTCTTCCCAAACTGTGACTCATAACCAGCTCCTTTACCCTCACAATCGAACTGAGATCCTGAGGCATGTCCTCCTGTACCCCGAAACCCAGCGCTTGTCAATTCATGTTGTGGTTAGTTCCTCTTTACCATTCTTTGTAATAGATGTCTCTAAATCATAGACTTTAAAAAATATCACCCCCAAACGGTAGTCCATTAAAGGACCTTGTTATGGCAGGGTAGGTTTTTGCCAAGCGGGATAAAGGTTAAATTGGAGAGTACCCTGAATACTGCTCTTCTAAATCCAGAAATTAATAATATGCCATTTGCGTAAGGAACTGAAGGCAGTGGAAAGATTATACACAAGTGGATTGCGATAGAGTCGGATGTTCGTTTGAGGCAGTGGGGATTTTAAGCAGCCAGTGTTCGGTGCTTTCCTTCCCGCCGCTAGGTGGGCACCCTCACAGGTGGTGGGGACACCAAGTGGAAGTCACGATCTTTGTTTTCTAGGGGACCCAGGAGCGAAGGTCCCGGCTATGGCTGGAGGAGTAGCATTGCCCCGAGGGTGCAAAATGCGGACGATAGCGCGGGGAAGGGCACCCGCCAGGTGCAGCTCCAGCCTCCTGCACTATCCCGCCTGCTCCCCATGTGGTTTGGCGGCCACCCCCGGGGCTCAGCCTGCTGGCCTGTCCCCAAAACCCGGTGGGGGGGGGGGCGGTCTGCCACGCCCACTTGGCAAGGCCGTCGGTGAGGATCACAGGAGGCCCAGGACATGATGCACTCGGTGAGGTCCAAACCCAGGCTCGTGCTGCTGGGGCGGACGGGGGAGACAGACGCACCCGAAGCGCATTCCAAACACTGGTAGCAAAGGTTTAAAGGCAGGAGCAAAGGTGCCTTTGGAAGCCAGAGAGGACGTAGAATCCATCCGTTAGACTTGCTTATCATCACACATTCTGTCGGTGCATATGGGGGAGAAGGGGAGCCGACCTGACCTCTACGTTTTCAGCACAGCTTTGCTGCAGAACCCCACAAAGGATCATGGGGACGTGACCCACTGGAAGGCTGTGGCAGGTTACTGCTTCATGCCCGTGTGTGTGTGGCTGGAGCCAACACCCAGCCCTCACTGTCAGTTACTGTCGTCGGCCTGCTCTCAATGAGAAGCCCTCTGCCGCAGCCACCTCACTCCGGTCATTTCAACACCCTGTCCTTTGTGTCCCTCCTTTTCCCGAGGACGTGTCGTGTGGCTCACAAAGGAGGACTTCTGGAACACCGCCGGTTCTGAGCTGAATGACCGTGGCGTCTGCAGTCATTCCCACAAAGGTGCTCTGAGCTGGCTCGGTTTCGTTGTATTTTTTTATTTGAAATGGTGACATACCAAATTGGAGTCTGAACTCAGTCATACAACGCCACGTATGTCACGCCCCTGCTGAATAAATGCTTTCGATGGTGAGAATTATGCACATCAGACCCCACTCTTCACTAGGGCTTCTGCAGCCACCTCCCACCACCGGCATCGTTATCGACACTTTTTTTTTTTTAATGAAACAACTAATCTTTGAAAAGTGTTTGAGCTAGAACATCCTTGTGCATTTGGAAAATAACTTGAGTGAAGTTAGAATAAGCTCATAATACAAATCTGTCCTGAGAGCGCCGGCCTTGTCTGAATGACGGAGCCCCCGAACGCGGTGTTGTCTTGGCCTGAGAGGGTCCAGCAGGCGTATGGATGGAGTCCCGCGGTGGAAGAGGCAGGTGGTGTTTGACGTTCTGCGTTTCCCTCGAAGGTTCTGTGTGTTTTAAAACAAACTTGGGACCGTACAGTCCAACCTCTTCTGCAACCTGTCCTTTTCCCAAAGTTATCACCAACATTCGTCATGTCTTAAAGGGCCTTCGGCCACACTACCCTAAATGGCTGCATATTTTGAGATTTTTCCTTACATCCTTTTCTGTTTGTTTCTCGTGGTTGGACGTTTCTTCAAACGTTTTCGTGATGTTGAAGCTTTAGGCTGCAACGTACCTCCTTCAGGAAATCTAAATGGTTTCCTGGAATTGGAATCCCTAGATCAAAAGCTTTTTGCATGTTTAAGGCTTTTAAAATATCTTGTCAAATGACCCTTCCCAATTTGTGTCCCCTTACACTTCCGCCAGCAGCTCTTACAATATCTTGTTCCTAACCTAGGTAAAGGCCACTCTCATTTTGGTGCGTCTGCAACGATGCCCACGCCTCTTCTGTTGGCCTCTGAAGGGCGGGTTTTGGTGGATAATCTGTGACATTCTGCAGCTGGTAAGGCATCACACGGTCCCTAATTAAGTTTTAGTAAAACCGATTTATGATAAAGGGTTCCTCGACTCTTTGCACCTCAACAAAGTATACCATTAGAAACTGAATTCGCCATTTCTAATCATAAATAATTCTGCAAGAAAGTAACTATTTTGCTTTTATGCCTTTTTCGTCCTGCTGACCAGGAACAGCAATACTTAAATCCAAACTTATTTCCACTTTCTGGTCCTTAAGTCCCCAGGCACAATGAAAGGATGATTTTGGTCTCCAGCTCTACAGGGAAACGTTTACAAAACAACCCACACAATTTCATCCTGCTTGTCTGAGTTGCGTAAAAGCGTTTCTAACTCGAACAAGGATGCCACCTCTCGGGTAAGATGTTTTTCATTTTAGTCCGCAGGGAAAGCTGCATACTTGATAGTGGGCTTTCCTGTTGGTGCCATGAGATTCCCAAGATGCAACAGGTCTCCAGATTTATTATTCTCCTATAATGAAGAACCTCTAGGATACTTAAACTGTGAGGAGCTCTGTGGTTGACATCTTTTTTTTTCTTCCAGGTAACAGCTCTGCTGTCGTTTGGTTAGCCTGCGCCCGCTTATTAGTGGTAGCTTTCCGTGAAAGTGTGGTGATCAGAAAAGAATAGCGAAGAACAGCTGCTCCAAATCACAAACTATTCATAAGTAGCTTCCCCTGCCACAGTGAGGCCCTCTATTCTCAAGTTATAACAGTCAGCAGAAAAATCAAAACCCCGTAGGATGATAAATAGTTTAAAAACGATTTCTCCCTCGTGTTTTGAATGTCTTGTAACACAGCACACTTTCACTGAACCAGCAATTGTATGTAATAAAAGAATATTGGGGGAAATGTTTAGATTCTCATTGAATTCTAGAACTTCGAAGGAATGTTCTTGTTTCATTGTGAAAGGTTAATAGCTGAGCATATGTCAGAAGCTTCAATAAAATGAGAGTTTTTGGTCCCGTGCCCCTAATAAACAGTTACAATTTTTAACACATAAAAGCTGGAGACCTTTTTTTCCCCCTAATTTAAAATAACAGTCAAATAAATTTCTTGGCAATAAGAAAATTATTGCTTTTTAAAAGCCCTATAAATATTTCATTTTGGGGGAGTCATCAAAAAGAAAAGACTGCTTCTTTCAACTGCTTTTTGACTTAAACCCATCTTTTCTGTATCCACAGAGAAGATAATAATCCACAATTATTTTTCCTGGTAATTAAGCTGATGTCTTTTCTGGATTTGGATCATCTGTTTATACATTATATTGACCATACTCCTAGAGGCACTCTGGACTTGACGTCTCCTTCTGTGTAAAAGGAAATCAACAATTTTCCCAAGACCTGTTGAGATGAACGTGACCTCTAAATGATCAGCCATGATAGCGGTACATTCATGATCAGTTCCAGACTGTGATTTTCTATGAATCACTTGTTTCCAGTAGAGGTTGGTTGAATATCAGTCTTTCCTATAGGTGACTTTTCACACTATTAGTAATCCTCACTATCTTCACAAGAGAATCTGAGTTGTAAGGAGACTTTGTTCTTACCCTAGCTGACCAATGTCTCAAAAGCCCTTGAACTTATACACAAGGCAAGGAAGGCAAGCTTGTTTTTCAGCCTGAGTCCTCCCTGGGCTTGCACTTACCCGCATGGTGGCCTGAGGACCCCCACTTGACATAGCAGTGAAAACTTTCCCCTCTGATCTCCAAGAGCTCTCATCTGGCACAATGCGCGTTGGAAAGGCCTGCTGGTGGGCTTATAGAGTGCTCCCATGTTTGATTCAGATCCAGAAATCATCTCTTCTCTGGTGCAGCAGAAGGCAGATGATGCAGCCCAGATGTTTCCGCAAGACAGTCAGTGCTGGGGAGGGAAGGACCAGCAGAGCCCAGGAAGGGAGACTTGGCGCCAGCAGAGGGGTGGGGGCAGTTTCCAATGGGAGGGTTGGGTCAGCCTTTCAGAGGTTAAATGTGAGCTAAGGCTTGAAAGTGGTTAGGGATTAGACTTGCTCCATCTAGAGGGAGGCTGGTCCTCTGCACGGGGAATTAATTAAGAAGATACCAGCACTTGACACGTTGGAGAAACAGCAAGGGGGCACCTGCGAACCTGGGCAAGAAGAGTGGGCGGGTGCTGGGCACTGACAGGGAGCAGGGAGCAGACAGGAGAGGTTTTGTAGGTCACGGGAGCTCTGTGGAATGGCAAGTTCCGGGGTTCAACATGGTCTGACATGTTTACAAGAGCTGCTCTGGCTGCTGCGCTGAGAGTACACGGGACGGGGGCACGGAGTTGGGCAGAGAGACTGTTCGGGGACCAAAGCTGTAATCGGGGAGATAAGGGTGGCTGGTACCCTGGCAGCGGAGGTGGTGAAAGGGTGCAGATATGAACGTCTTTTTAAGTTGGAGCCAGCGGATTTCTTTATATGTTAGCTGTGGGCTGCGGAAAACTTGGGATCCGCAACTGGACTCTACGGACTTGGATCCCATCACCGATGCAGGGGATAAAGGACATCACCGAAGCCTCGGGGGAAACCTGCGGGAGGGGTCTCCACCCCCACTGAGGCTGAGCTGTCGTTCAGCCATCCAAGTGTCTGTCAGACAGGCACTCGGATTCCTCAAGGGCAGAGAAGTGCGGGCTAGAAATAGAAGTCGCTTCTGTGGATACTCAGCTACAAGTAATTTATCACATTTATGGTTGGGTCCACTTTTGGAAATGATCATTGGGAACAAACAGCCAGGAATTCTTATAAAGTGAGAACTTTTAACCTACAAACTATTTCACGCAAGTATTTGTGAGTTCTAAATTTAATAATCACACGGGCATAATATATTTTATAAATGTGGTGAGCTAAACTATGTCTCCCTAACACTCACATGGTAAAGTTCTAACTTCCAGCCCCTGGAATGTGACTCTTTGGAGATAGAACTTTTAAAGAGGGAGTTATGGTAAAAAGAGGGTAGGGGGCAGACCTTAATTCAGTCTGATTGTGCTCCTCTCAGAAGAGATTCAGAGGCAGACACCCAGTCAGGGGAGACACAAGGACAAGCCACAGAGGGAGGTCTCAGAAGAAACCAGCCCAGCGAGCACCTTGATTTTGCGCTTCCAGCCTCCAGCATTTGAGAACACGCCTTTCTGTTGGTTAACCCCTCAGTGTCAGAACTTGGTCCTGTGTTAGCAACCAGTACGATAGACATCTAACTGAACCTGAATGAATGTCAGTTATTCAGGTTGTTTTCATATATATTTTGTTTGTTTGTTTGTTTTTATATTTTTAAAGGCAGTTGATGTTCTGTGACTTTTTTAGTGTTTTGTAGCACTGAAGTATATGTAGCCTGGTCACTAGACCAGAGGTGAAATGGCGGGGTGATAAATGTGCAGACACCTTGGACAGAGGGCTGGGAAGTTTAGACTTTCCTTTGCAGAGATGGGGCAGCCTGGTCTTTGATGTGTATCTGCAGGGATGTTGTCTTGGCGTTTTCTTTATTTTCAAGGCCTGCCTTGTTGCTGTCTTCCTGCCTGGGTGTTGCCTGTCAGAGGGAGTGCTGGGAACAATGACTTTTTAACTTCATTCCTTCCTGACTAGGCTTTTTAACATATTTATCTTACCGAAGGCCAGGAAAGCCTTTGTAATATAATATAGTTTATCACCTTGAATCTGTCCGTGAGGGAGTCCATTTCTTTTTGTTAGTGGGCAGGACACAGTGAAAATGTTTGTTAGGAGATTTAGTGCCCTCAGAAGGCCTGCTGGTTGGACTGCAGCAAGTTTCTGCCTGTCAGTGACACAGGTCAACAGATCGCACCCCTCGGGGATGTGCTAACCACCCCGATTTGAACTTCTTGCTGTAGAACAATGGAAGAGAACGCAGTCAGCTGAGATCCGTGCCCAAAACTGGCCGTGCAGAGATGGAGGGTCCCCAAAACTGGTCACAACTGCTGGTGACACGGGATATTCCTGTCGCGGAGGATCAAAGGTTTCCATTCCCGAGCAGAGATAAGGCTTAGAAAGGAATTAACTGGGGGAGGGGGTGGGGGTGGGGGGACACTTAGGAGCGTGAGGCTTAGCCTACGGGTCGTGTTTAGCTTCCAGAACATTTCTTGGATCACCCCAAGCCTTGAATATGTTTGCTGATTAAATAGGTCTGATTTCTTTCCCCTTGGGAGCAAGTTTTGTTAGGAGGTAGGAGGAAAGAGCCTGGAATGTAAAACCCAGATAAAACAAAGTGCAGGATCAAGGCTTCGGCCCAGGAGGACCTCTCCGGGGCCAGAGCCAACTGGGCCCCTCCGCAGGGGTTCCAGCTTCCCGGGCTGCGCTCCCCTGGCGAGCCCCACCGCGTCACCTTCTGGTTCGAGAGTCCCGGTCTGGACCTGTCTCGTCCATCAAGAGGAGGCCCAGCCCTGGCTGCTCTGACATCGGGCGTCATCCCACAAACAGAAAGGTCGTAGGTTCTGTTCCCGGGCAGGGCACCCGCCGGGGTGGCAGGCCAGTTCCCCAGGTCAGGGCGCACAAGAGGCTGCCAGTCCATGTTTCTCTCGCACATTGAGGTTTCTCTCCCTCTCTCCTGCCCTTCCATTCTCTCTAAAAGTAAATACATAAAATCTTTAAAAACAGAAAATAAGAAAGATGAGGCCCAGAGAACCAGAGTCCTTCTCTCTGCTATCTGAGGCTCTCCCTACAAATCTTGGGCTCCAATTTGAGAAAGGGGCTCCCTCTCCTGAGGGCTGACCCCTCAAAATGACTGTCCAGATGGGTCCCCCACCCTTATATTGCCGAGAGGGGCCCGGGGTCGGCACAAGGTAGCCACACCAATCCCACGTGACCCGAGCAGCACCATGGAAGCGCATGGAACGCAGAGTCAGGAGCCAACACGTTTGCAGGAAGACAGAGATGAAAACAGCTCAGGCAGAGACAGCTGGGACCACCCAGGACACTGGGCCTGCCTTGCAGTTCCGCCCCAGGCACACTTGGCATGGGTGATATTTGAGCTGGTAATCCGAGGACAGACATGGAGAGACCATGCCTTTTAAGTGGGTACAGGAATGTCTGCGACAAGCAGCAACTCCGTTGTAACGGTTTTGCGGAGGAAGTAGGCAGCCGGGCAGCCAGGACCCCACCGGGCGTGGGTCCCTGCGTCCCGAGTCAGGGCTTCTGTCCTGGGAGGGAAAAAGTGCTCCTTGGAGAACAGGTGGGGCCAGTTTCTTCTCTCCTTGCTGGGATTTCGTGTGCAAAACTGGGAAACAGGGCTGGCCTCTCCCACCTGTCATGCCTCCCTCCCTCACTGTTTGCCTGTTCTCCCAGGTCTTTATGGAGCTGTCACCAGCTGACAGATGCCAAGGGGTTTCACGCTCTAATCGCCCTCCGCCAGCTTTTCTGTCAGCACCATGTCTTCCTTGGTTATGGGCCTGAACTTGTGTCGTCCAAACATGAGCTACTGAGCCCAGAAACCAACGGTGTGATTTCATGCACAGGGCCTGGGTGTGACTTTTTCCCTAAGAATAGTTTTCTGACCATCAGCCAGGTTGTAGTCGGCCATTACACTGCATGCCATGTTCTCACGTTAACCTCCCTTCTCCCTCCTTAGTTCGGCTTTGCTCACAAATACTAGTAGTTGAAAGAGACACGGACGATCGCTTCAAAATGGGTCACAGATTTTCCACATGGCCTGGGAAGGCATTGAGGAGAAAACGGCTCCCTACAATTTGTAAGATACAAAAAGCACTTCTCTGAGTTTTTTTCTCTTTCCCTTTCTCTTAGTTTTGTAAGGGATATGCTTGAGGCGACTGGAGAGTTTACTTATGTTTTAGGATCCATCTTGGTTTCCTCAGTCTAGCATAGTTACCTTTTACTACTTCCTGTCCCAATTTTATTCTGTGTAGGGAAAAAAAAAACATGAATGTAAACCAAAATATCAACTTGAACACAAAACGTGAATCAGAGGTGAACTCTTCGTTCTTTAGGAAAACAGGAGAGGAGGGAGGCACTGTATCTAGATGTCCCTCCTTCTCATTCTTAGAAACAGCATCTCTTCTCTGGAAACTGCTGACGACCAGATTCTTAATTGCACATTTTTAATCTTGGTGACTTTTAGTCTAAATAAAGTGAATGCTTTTGACTTTCAGTTTAGTTTCTAAATGGGGAAACCATGTCTACAGTCCCTCTGCGGGGCTTTTTGCTATTGACATTTTTTTTTTTTCTCCCAAATGATGACTGTTCCTTGCTGTGTTGTGACCTAAGTTCTAAATTAGCCCCGTCTGAACTTCTGTTTGGTAATCTTAGGTTTTTCATTGTGTCATAGATTCCTAGCATTTCCAGTGCAGGTATCGGATATAAAAAGACAGTTTGACGTCCACGTTGTGCAGGCCATTGAAGTCATTGTCCATGCCAAGGCTCTTACCACGTCTTCCAGACCGGTCTCCCCGCCATACTGCCCTCAGCCTTCACCCTGGGATTAGTTGAAATTTTCTAAAGCACACCTTTAACACCAACCTTCCCCTGTGCCTGAGATGCCCCTAGGGTAGTTAACACTTTCACCTGGAAATTGAAATGTTTTGCCATCTTGCTCTTGTTCACCTGATCAATTGATCTTTTCCGTTACCATCTGGGTGGGACAGAAACATCTAGCGTTTACTGAAAAACCTCAGATTCCCCCATATTTCTCAGCCTCCCGTGCTGTTGGTCTGGGTCTGGGATGGCTGAGTTCTGACTACAGAGATGTGGGTAGAAATAAGGTTTGTCTCTTGTAGGCTTGGCCTCCCAGTCTGCTCTTCCTAGTGTATGATGTCTTCAAGTTCATGGTGTCTTCAAGGGCCACGTTGCTCAGCAGGGGCAGCCACAGCCCGGCAGAGCCTGCATCAGCTGGGGTGGTGAGGAGACCCGCTGCTCCCCAAGTCCACACATCTTAAACTTTGGCCCATGTTTGCTGAATGAATGAATGGCTGCATGAACAAATGTCTGAACAGCCACGTCCAAAAGGTGCCATCCTATGTCATACTCTCTTCATGAGAAGAAAAGTATGCTAAGTGCTTCTGGTTGTCACTTTCTTACGATGATTTTAAAGCGTTGGTGTTTTCTTACTTCCGTGATGCCTGTCATCGATTGCCATTTTAAGTTTAACCATTTTTTACTTAGGCCTGTTTGAGGAGTCTTCCGATGGCACATTTCAGAAGGTGATTTATAAACACCCCTTGCCTGGTTCCTGCCATGGTTTCTGCTATGTTTAGTTGCTGCTGAAGGCGTTCAAGATTTTAAATTCAACTTCTTGACCTGAACCTGAAAATGCTGGCTTTTTCTTCCCAGGTCCAATCCTGGTACTTGGACAGCGTGACAGAAGAGGGAGCTCTGAGTTAGGAACAGTGGGCCAACCAGGGCAGGGCAGCTTTGCCTTGCTTGACACCCAAGTGAGAGACGAAGAAGCTGGGAGAGGGCAGGTGTTGGTGTTTAGCCGCCCCTCCTACCCTGGAACGGCCCGGGGTGCAGAGATGGCAGCTACACAGGGCTGGGCACAGCGACCTTACTGGCCGCCTGGCCTTGGAGCCCTTTCCTGCCACCCTCTCAGTGTAGATTCCTTCCAAGTGGCACACACTTAAATCTCCACCAGCGTGTCCTGGGGGAAGGGAGGGTGAGCCCCACAAACCGGGCCCAAGAGAAATCTTCTCCCAGCCTGTCCTTTTGAAAAGTGCCACCTCCCAGGCCCTGCTGTCACGGCCTAAGTGTCTGAAGAAATTGATGACGCTGAGCCCCACCTGAGTAAAACCTCCCGTATGGCAGGGCACCCCCCCTTGCTAGGTTGACAGGATGCCCAAATAACCAGTCACTTTGGTCCAAGCCGTCTCCATGGTCATGAGTTACCTGGCTGTTCATCCTGGCTCTACGCCCTGCAGACACACACCAGCCTCCGAATCTTGCTTGGAAACCCCTGGATGCTTCTCCATGGCAGGGGCTTTTAAAGTTTACTCAGCTTCCTCCTCTCGATTCACCGACAAAGACAGCGAGGACCAGGGAGGTCAGGGTGTGGCCCAAGGCCTCCCATCACTGTGCTGCCACCGCGGTGCCCTTCCTGTGGTCAGATCCCCTTCGGACTTATAACTGCTTCCTGATCTTTTTTGGCCGATAAAAATGACTTTCATTGTATGTGGTCATTTACACTCTTACAGTTCTGACTGCAGAAATGGCAGACAAAAGGCATAATGTTTATATGATTACTTGTTTTTTATTATCATTATTAAGTTCTCTTATTATCACTAGGTATTTTTTAACTGACGTAAATTTTGCTGGATATAAAATGAACCCTTTTAAAAAACATGTTTGTTGTACTTTCTTCCTATATCATCATCTAGCCTCTGTACACCCTCTTCTACCTCCACCCCCGACCAGGCCCCCAACCAGTCACCACCCTGTTGTGAATTCTTCCTCTTTAAAATGAGTCACTTAAACGAAACAGTTTTTTCAGTGGCATTTAGTACACTCATAGTATTGTGTAACCATCTCCTCTGTCTGGTTCCAAAACCTTTTCATCATCCACAAAGGAAAGCCTGACCTATCAACAGTCACTCAGCATTCATTCCTCCACAAATCTGCTTTCTGTTTCTATAGGTTTGCCTCTTTTGGATGCTTCATAGGACTGGAATCAAGCAACGTGTGAGTTTTGTGTCTGACTTTGTCATTCATTATTTTAAAGCACTGTTTGTACATTGAAAAGTAGATAAAGTGAAGAATGAAAACTTAGAAAGATTATTAAAGTGTGTTCTCCTTAACTGATTTCTGTGTTCAAAGGTACCATAGTATTTATTTCTTCTTCTTTTTTTTAGACAAGTTAAACCAGGACTTATTCATTACCTTATAATTAGAACTTTGTACCTTTTAAACCAGCTTCACCCATTTTGCCGACCCTCCTGTCCTGCCTCTGGCAACCACCAAACTATTCTCTGCATCTATATGTATGTGTGTTTGTGTGTGTGTGTGTGTGTGTGTGTGTGTGTGTGTGTTTTAGATTCCACATGTGAGACATACAGTATTTGCCTTTCTCTGGTTGACTTGTTTCTTAACTTAGCATAATACCCTCAAAGTCCAATGAGTTTCAATAAACTAAAAAAATCAGCATTTTCTCAGTGGTTAAACACTAGGCTGTGAACCCAAAGGCCGCTGGTTTGATACCCAGCCAGGGCACATACCCAGGTTGCAAGCCAGGTCTCCAGCCAGGTCCTCAGCTGGAGGCAGGTGAAAGGCAACCATACAGTGATGTTTCTCTCCCTTTCTTCCTCCCTCCCTGCCCTTCTCTCTAAAAATGATAACTTAAAAAAATAAAAATAAAAAAAAATTAAAAAAACAAGCTTTTTATATATTCTTGACACGTCCCTCCATGTTGGCAAACTAGTATCATTGCCTTGTATGTATTTTATTATTATTAATAGCCTTTATTTGTAGGACAGTTTTAGATGTAGAGGAAAATTGAGCATGTAGTATTTTATTTTATTATTTTTTAAAGCTTTTAAAAATTATTTCTAGAGAAAGGGGAAGGGAGAGAGGGAGAGAGACATCCATGTATGGTTGCCTTTCACCTGCCTCCAGCTACGGACCTGGCTGGAGACCTGGCTTGCAACCTGGGTATGTACCCTGGCTGGGAATCGAACCAGTGACCTTTGGGTTCGCAGGATGGAAGCACATAGTGTTGTACATAGAGTTAGGACAGCGTATTGAATATGTGGGAATATATTTCTTCTGTACCCCTTATACACTTTTCTTTATTATTAACATCTTACAGTAGTGCAGTACCATTGTCACAATTAATGAACCCCTATCAATACATTATCGTTAAAGTCCATAGTTTATTCCGATTCCCCTAGTTTTCCTCATGTCCTTTTCTGTTCCAGAATCCCATGTTCCATTTGGTTCTCTTGTCTCCTTAGGCTCCCCTTGGCTCTGACCATTTTTCAGACTATCCTTGGTTTTGGTGACTTTGACATTTTGAGAATTGGTCAGGGTTTTGTAGGAAGCCCCACTGGAATTTGTCTGAAGCTTTCCTCAAGATCAGACGGGGCTTATGGGTTTTTGAAAGAAAGGGCACACTTGTGAAGCACCACCTTTATCACATCATACCGAGGGTACCTTTCAGCATAATTTATGGCTGTTGATCTTGACCTTGGTCACCTCGCTGAAGCAGCCGTGTTTGCCAGGTTTCTCCACCATAAAGCTCCTCTTTTGTGCGCCTTCCTGGCTTTTTAAAATTCCAAACAACCTTGTTGCCATGACTAAATGGCACTGCTTATGTAAGCAAGGGGCTGCTTTGTGTAGACACGGTCAGCCTTGAAACCTTGAATGGCCTCGCTGTCCCTTCGAGTGTGGCAGTCCAACACGGGCGAGCACATTCAGGGGCTGTGGGTGCCCAGAATCAGCCCCCACTGGCGTGATGGACACAGGGCACGGCCCCACCGGCAGGAGAAGCCAGGTGGCTGCTGGGAAGTCAGATGTGGCCTCCTGACTAGTCACCAGTTTTTCTCTGCTTGAATTCTTGCCCCAAATTCCCCAGATTTATCCACCATGAAATCACAGCCGGGATGAAAAGGAGCACGGATGCATGAGCAGGTAGCAGGGTCAAGGCTTCGTGTAGTTGCTCAACACTCATTCTGGACTCCAGCCCCACGTCCCGCCGGAGACACTTCACCTGTGACACATGGGTTCTGTCCCTCGGCCACATCACACCCAACACTTAACAGGGGGAGAGGGGGACTCTGTGTGATTCGTGGCAGGTAATAGAAGCTCAGAAGGGATAGCTGCAAAGCCCATGAAAAGAGACTGAGACCTCCATGAAGATTCAGGTAACTTAGGGGTGACCTCTGGGATCTTGACACTTAGAGTTAAGAATAAATTTTTGCCTGGATTTTTCTATGTAAGATAAAAGGTAGTAAGATAGCTTCAGGCCCTCTTTACCATACTTAGTAGTTCTCCCAAAGTCTTCAAATCAGACTGCGAGGGAATTGGATAAAGATAGCTGGCTAATTGGAGACTTTAAATAATTATATGGAGAATAACTTTCTGGGATCGGAGCTTCAGATGGGCAGAATAGAACATCTGGAAATGGTAGCAAACAGGAAGTGTGGTCATGACTTTGCACTCCAGAGTGTTGTCTTTTCACTCTCCATTGGCCCACGTTTCTTGCTACAGCACCAGAAGAGAAAAGGAAGAAGGGTGTTGGGATTGGGGGAAGATGTCTGTGGAATGGGGCTGCATAGATTAAGTCTGAGGGAGGCAGTTCTGGGGCTCATTTGAAGGCACCAATGACAGGTGACAAGCAGCAGACAAAAGCCACCTAGAAAGCTGGACAAGAAGAGATGGGTGTGTTCAGAAGACAGAAAACACCATCTAGATGGCTGATCATCATCACCCTGGTCAACACAGTATGATCAACTTACACAGGGGATTCTGGTCTACCAAAGACTGTCATATCCATGTTCTCAAGAGATCTTTATAAATTTTCAAATTGGTCAGTTCTGATTGAGTGACATAATTGTTATGGACTGAATGTTTATGTCTCCCCCAGATTGAAGCCTTAACCCCTAGTGTGGCTACATTTGGACATGTGCTTCCAAAGGAAGTAATTAAAGTCAAACAAGATGATAAGGGTGGGGCCCTGATCTGATAGAATTAGTGCCCTTATAAGAGATGCAAGAGAGCTTCCTTTATTTCTATCTCCTGGTTCCTGCACAGCAAGGAAAGGCCATCTGAGGACACAGTGGCTGTCTGCAAACTAGGAAGAGAGATCTCACCAGAAACAGAATTAGCTGGAACCTGGATCTTGGACTTTCAGCCTCCAGAACTGTGAGAAAATAAACGTCTGTTTAGGCCACTCAACCTATTATTTTCTTATGGCAGCTGAGTAGACTGAGACAGTAACTTCTAGTCACAGAGACGTCTGGGGGCAGATGAAACCTTCCAGCTAGATCTCATGCCTATGTTGTACTCATCACTGAAAGCAAGGGAATTGGCTCACGGACTTAAAACAAAACCTTCTTATACTTCAACACGTTGTTGTCACTACCTCAGAAGTGATTCAGTCTCATAGGAAAGGGTGAAATGAGCACCGTGTTAGGTTTCAGTTACTGCCCTTGCTCCACCCACTAGGGTGACCAACTTGTCCAGCTTTGTCTGGTTTTGGCACTGGATGTCCACCTCCGTCCCTGATAAACCTGGCCGGTTGGTCACCCTGCCACCCAGTGATCCACCCTGAATATCTTCATTGTAATAACTTGGTTTATAAATGGCCTGGATTAATTTTAGTCTGACATTATTAATGGACCTCCAAGTGCATTTCTTTCCCTGCTCTTGTAGGGTTTTCTGTTGAGGAAGAGGTACCAGCTCCACCCATCAAAGGTCAGATATCGATCAGGAACCCGGCGTGAGGGAAGACCATCATTCGCATCTATTGATCCAGTTCCACCCTTGTTCTGATTGGCTGGCCAGAGTAACTATGCAGCAAGCAAAATGCTGAAACAGTTGGGACTTAGGACCGGAGAAATGATGGTAGAAAAACTAGAAAGCTCCTGGGCTTGTGACTGAGTTGGGAAATTCCTGACAAGGAGTTCCTGGGAGAAACCCAACTCCATCAGGTTCCCTGATGCCTGGCATTGGGGGGACAGTGGGAGGGGCGCTCTGGTGGAGCCTCGTTCGGGACCTTCCCTGCTCCTGGGGACTCCTCACGGCTTTCATCTCCCAGACCGGCCAAATGAACCCCTTCGATTTTCTTGAACTTGCAGTATTTATTTATGTTTATATCGTATCTGCAGACGCATATTACATGAGTTTCCTCCGCTGTGTTTCCTCAGCTGCACGTCCATAATTTATTCTGCCAGGCTCGGCCTGTCTTTGACATACCAAGCCATTAACTTAGAATCAGAAAAGTTCTGTGAGGTCTCTAAATTCTTTCCTCTGATTATCAGGCCCCTTGCTTGCTGAAAGTAAAGTCACCAGGCTGGAAGACGGGAAAATAATTGGCCTAAATGGTCACGGAAAAGTCTAAACAGAAGATTTTCTTTCTCTTTCCACTTGTGATGATTTATTTTCATGGTTTTATGAGACTTTAATGAGGAAACCTTATCTGTACGCCTGGTAATTATCAACCCGATTCCCATTTCCTGTCAGAAAATCCGCAATAAGCCAAACAAAGAGTGGTGGAGTTGGGAGAGTCTCTGGCCTCTGAACCGAATGGCTGAGGACTAGCTCATTGCTGCCTGGAGCATGTGGCCAGGAAGCAGGCCTGTTGACTTCTCTGGTGCCCTGCTGCTTAAACTGGATTGCCACCTTCAATTTGGGACACCTCAGGCAAGGATGCTGCGTCCCCCTGAACGCTGTCCTGGGAGGTGGCTGCTGTGTGCCCCAGGAAGAGTTCAGCTCCCGCCCTGAGATGTCGTGTAATTTCTAGTCTGGGTCAGTTCCTCCTGTTGGGTGAATGAGATCACACCTGGATCTAAGGCCTCACGAGATGCTATGAACTTGCCATTTTGGAATATATATGTATTTTTTCGTTGTTGTTTTATTTTGTTTTGTTTTCCCTCTTGCCTATTAATAAAGAGGCTGCAATTAGGCTGAAACTTGGTGATGTCACTATGGCCACTGACTCACGACTTAGGGATGAATGATACAGCCCCACCTTGGGTTTCACGCAGAGAGGATGTCAGGCCACACAGGGGTCCCAATCCTCCAGGACAGAAGATGCAACAAGGAGGAGGAAGTCAATCAACTGAGCTGCCCAGGAGACGGAGGCTGGGGAGAGTGTGAGAAGAAAGGCTGTAGAATTTTAGGGTACGGTAGCACCCGAGGAGCAGAGAAATCAGAGCACCTCATTGTTTTCAGCTCTGGCTGAGTTAACAGGCTGGGAATCTCTTTCTCTTGCACTTTTCCCCAGGTGTCATGCTCCCAAATAACCTACAGATTTATCTCCGCTCGTTCTGCCATTTGAAAAGAAGTTTGCTAGTGCATTAATCATAGCTTTATTGGGATCGGGGCCAGCGATAAAAGAACCCGGACAAGAATGTAATGACTTAACTTTAAATTAAAGAAATACTCTTCAAAAGTGTTCTTGAAAGTCACTGCTGATAAGACTGGCTAGGCCTGCCTCAGGGACAAGGTCTATTCTAGGAGAAACTGATGTGGCCATATTCACTCTTGACTTCTCCAGAGAGGGGGTAGTTGGGTCGGGCCTGCCTCGTCTTTTCTTTTCGGAGGGGCCGTTACAGTTTGGTCACCGCTGCTGGGGTAGAAATGAAGAAGGGGCTCTGGGCACCCTGTTCTCCAGAAGGGGACACTCCAAGGTCACGGGGGCCTGGGAATGAAGACCCAGACAGGGAATTGATGCAGAGCAATACTGCCCAACGGAACTATACTACGAGGGACGTAAGCAGTTAAAAATGTTCTAGTGACCTCATTTAGAAGAGGAAGAAGAAACACGTGAAGTCAGCTTTCACCATATGTTTTATTCAGCACATTACTTCTCTACTGTCTTTTCAACGTGTGATCACTATGACAATGTTAAATATTCTATGCTTTTGGTACTAGCTCTTTGAAACCTAACATATATTTTATACTTACACTCAATCTCAATGTCAACTAGCCACATTGAAATGTTCAGTAGCCGCTGGTGGCTTGGGGATTACGTATTAGCATCGATGCAGACAATACACCGATTTTAACTAACTACCGAGCCTCAGTCAGTTAGCACTTGCTGGTCTGGGTCCACGGTGACTGTAGTAATGGTGCAGGGTCCGCCCTGGAAAACCGGCCTTGCCCTCTCCTCCCCACTGACTATTCTGAAGCAAAATTTAGAACCAGGGTCAGTTAAAACTTGGCTATTCCCGTCCCATTTCCGCCTTGGTTCAGGTGGGAAAAGAACACGGATTCTCAAAGATTGGGAATCAGTTTGTTGAAATTCAGATTCCCAGGAACAACTTCAGATGAACTGATGATCATGTCTGGGGTTAAGGCCTGGAAATCTGCCTCTTATCAAAAGCACCTGCTGAGTCTAGTCTGCCTTGAAGTTTGAGAACTACAACATTGGCTCCAATAGCACTTCTGGATCCTTCAGGCCTTTGTTCAGCCTCCTGTGTGACCAGTCCCATCCCCGAACAGCCGGGCCCACAGGGCCTGCCCAGACGGCAGCTCAGTCTCCATCCTGTTTTCCAGGCACCTTGCTCTGGTATCGGAGACCTACGTAACACCCCCCAACTGAGAAACTGCCCTGTGATACATTTTCAGACTCTCCTTTTGGATTCCTTCCTCTATTTGTGTGTGTGGGACACCGGCCTAGGCAGCCACTTTCCCCAGGCGCCTGTGGGGTGTTTATCAACACATAACCCCTTCGCTTTGCAGGAAGGAAACTGAGGCGCTTGGAAATTGATTTGCAAAGACATTTCGGGTCAACGAAGTCAATGGTTAAACCCCTTCTCTGCGGACACCCTCTGGGTGCCTCCACTTCTCGGACCCCTGGAATCACTGCAGTGGTGACTGATCCACCTGGAAGTACTTCCATTCCAACGTCCTGACTGCTCTGCCGATGAGACTTCTGGTGGGAGGTATGTTCTTCCATTTCATATTTATTTTGAGCTCTCTGTCTTCTGGAAGGAAAGTATCTAGGGACCCCAGTTCCCAGGAACCAAGTGTGTCCTGCTTATCCACACTGTGTCGCCCCCCAGTAGAGGGGGAACGCACCATTAATGCAGGGGGACAGCCAGCTCAGGGACAGCCGTGCCATTCGGCCAGGCCACTCTGGGCTGCAGGTTTCCTCACGTGTTCCCAGGGCCTTTCAGCCTCTGGACTTCGATCTTTCTGTTAAGAGAGACGAATGTGTGTGTAAGGATCTCAGAGAAGGGGCTCCTTTGAAAATGATTTCGGATGCCTGTGTTCTGGTTGGCTGGTATCTGCTTTCAAAACGTAAGCTTTAATATATTCATTGTGATATGTGTGTTTTCGTGCCATCATTTTGTTTGCTATCCTTTTATTTTAGAGGTCGATTGTTTTCACCTGTAGGTTCATTTGAGCAAATTTATAAAATATTAAAAGGATGAAGAAGGAAATGAAATCGCTTACATTTCCCAGAAACAAGCACTAATATTTTGGTGTATTTTCTTTAGTTTTTCTCCCTTCCTCTTTTTTTTTTGTACATATTTGAGATGCCAGGAAGTCAACTTTTTCTTTAAGAAGTGCTGGTTTCATTCAGTGGGAATTGGTATTTAAAAAACCACAACCTACACACCAGACATGCTACTGGAAATTTAATTGTTTCTAAGTCTTTTTAGTGGGCAAAACTAGAAAAAATATATTTAAAGGTAAAATTTCTAGGAGTTTTTTATGGATACTTATAATGCAAATCCAGGACACAGATGTTTTATTGAACCTCTTCTATCTTATATTCTTTCTTCCACACCAGAAACTCTGGTTCTCAGTAACACAGGGATGATATGATGAAAATATCTCATATTAGGTCATAGGCTCTACTCTACTTTACTTGTGTGATGGTTATAGAATAGCAGTACAAATATTCCCGCCACTGATAAAATTGCTTACAACAGTTAAATTTTTGCATACTCCCTCCCTATCTACCATCCCCCCATTTATAAAGTTACATCATGTCCCCAAGGTCAACTCCTCATGCACTGCGCTGTCGCCTTGCTCTGAGGTCGCTGTCTACTCAATGTTCATCACCAGGCCTTACGCCACTATTTCCCTATTTGGTTGTCTAAAGCTTGTTCTCTCATAGATTCATCAGAAAAGATGACTATTTCCTGGGCACAGCATTTTCTAAATTCTTTCATGTCCATAACAGTTTGGACCTTTCATATTCGAAAGTCAGTTTTGCTGCTTATTAAATCCTTGGCTCGTATTTTCTTCCCTTTAGTCTCAAATATGTTAGTGCATTTTCTTCTGCCGTAAGGTACTGTGTTTGAAAAGTCTTTGGCATTCTAAATCACTTCTTTTTGCTTATGCCTGAAGGATTATATATATATATATATATATATATATATATATATATTTTTTTTTTTTTTTTGTCATAAAATTCAATAAATGTTGGTTTTGATATTAGTGGTGGTGGTTTATGTTCTCAGGTATGTGAAGCATTTGTTCATTCTAGAGTTTCAGTTTTTTTCTCTTTCAATTTCAGGAAAGTTTCTCTGCATCATAGTTTTAATATTGGTCTTGCTTCTTTGTCTTGGTTTTTTTCCTTTTGGGTTCTTGTTACTTTATGTTAGATGGTCTTTGCCTATCTTCATTATTTGTCACTTTCTCTTTAATCTTTTTAGCTCTGAACTTATTTTTGATTTTTAAAATGCCTCTCCCTCTTTACTTTCTATTTCCCCTAAAGCTTTATCTGTTGTGATTATTAACTCTGAAAAAATTGTTTCTTTATTTCTTATTCTTTCTTGAGTGTAATCCTTTCTGGGTTTTTATCATTTGGTTTACTTTTTCATATTTTACATTGTCTTTTTAATGTGATGTAGCTCAATTTGAAACAGGAGTTATGGTTTTGATCTGTTTTGTGACCATGTTTTCCTGTCATGTTTCACTGAATGTTAGACTGTTAGTCTGCTCTTTATTTTCACTTTAAAATAGTATGTTAGTGAAGGATTTGACTTCAATATTTTTCATTTTTCTTTGAAAATACCATTTCTGAACCATAGAAGAAGATGTGGTAGAGGTAGTCTTTCTAACTTTTTTTGGAGTCCCTCCTTCTGTTGTGAAATTATAGAAGCATTTCATCTGCTTATTAAATATTTGTATAGTATATAGTAATCTATGTCCTTTATCCATTTACTTATTGGGGTCTAATTGATTTTCTTATTGATTCACATTTTTTATTAAAGATTGAGGATATTTGCCATTTATCATATTTATTGTTAATCTTTTCAGTGTGTCCTTTTGTTGACTGGGAATCAACTTCATTGTGCTTAGTTTTTTTGTTTTTTTTTTTTAATTTTATTGTTGTTGTATTACATCCATCCCCTTTTTGCTCCCCTCTGTCCCCCTCCCCACCCATCCATTCCCCCCAAAGTCAATCCCACCTGTTGTCCATGTCCATGGTTCCTTTATACTAGGTTCTTGTCTAAGCTGCTCCCCTTCCTTGCCTCTGCCTCCCCACTCTGTGCTTAGTTTTTGACATAAGTTGAAACACTACAGTATGTGTTTCCTTCATCATTACCCTCATTGTTCTTAAGCTTTAAAAGTTCATCTTTCTCCTTCCAGAGTCTGAAGATTTAATGACCCACATTTCAGGACACTTGCTTGGGTAGCAGCCTTCTGCCGGGACATGCACAGGTCATGCGTACCAGGAAAGACACATGGAAGCTTTGTGCCACCATGGTAGGCATGCAGGTTACATGAGCCTCTAAAAGTGAATTTGGGAAGCATCTCCTTAACACTGACACATCTGTCCTCTGCTCAGCTGGCCCTTGCCGACTCCTTGGGGTCTCGTGACCCCTATATAACTGGTGCTACCGCTGGGCCAAAGCCACCCCCAGCATGGCGCCTCCCTAGAAAGTGACAGGGTCCAACTTTCCAGGACACAGAAGCCCTACACTGAGTATCAGGCCAGTAAATTTTATTGACTCTAAATGGATTTCCCAGTTTGACGCTGCCTGGTCACTGCTGCACATGTGTCCTCAGCGTCCATTTCCTGGCTCATGGATTTTCTTTGTTCAACCTGACGTTTAAACCAGGTGAGACCATTTCCCACAAAGACAAATTAAATTTCATCCTCCACGAACTGTCACCTCCGTGGTCCGGAACAAGGCCAGTTGCTTTGCTGAGTGCATGCCACCAAATAGCTTGTTTTGGCCACGTGGACCTCAGTGGCCTTTTGTTTGGCCCGTAGATATTTCTGCTGAGGATCAGTGGCAAACCATCCGTAGAGAGGCTCCAAGTTACTCATGATCCCTCTTCAACATGGTCTGTTGCAGAAGCAGAGACAATGTGGTTTTCATTACTTGGCTGTTTATTATTATAAAGAACCAAAGAACTTCCAGCGCACTGACAGATAAATTCTTTTGCAACATGGCAGAATACAATGAACTTCCTACTCTAGACAAATTATAACATTAAAATTATGCAAAGCACACAGGCACCCTTAGAATTCTTAAAAGGGCACAATTTCTACTAATACTTCTCTTCCTCCCGTAAGTTTTCTCTTCCGCTTGACTGTTTTTCATTCCTGGTTGAACATTAGTGTATCTGGGAAGGTTTTTTTTTGTTTGTTTGTTTTTTAATTTTTTAATACGAATACCTGGCCCCTGTTTAGACCTTTTGAGTCAGAATCTCCAGGGCTGGCCTGGGCGTCAACACTTTAAAAGATAACAGCCTCAGGCAATCCTGGACAGCTGTGTTTGAAGACCAGGGCCCCAAACGAACCCTGAATTCATTACGACTATTCCACAATGCACATCCGTAAGCATGGCTGTCCTCTGCAGGAGCTGGTAGGTGGCCTGTGTGGAGGATTGGGGGTCATCCTGAGCAGCTCCAGAAAGGAGAGGGGGGACGCTTTGACTCGCATGTTGGGCGGAGGGGGTGGTTTGAAGGAGCGCTGTCGGAGGTGGGGGGTCCAGGCAGGTTAAGCCAGTGCTGCGTCTCTTCTCTCCGTCCCCAGAGTCACACTAACCACACCGTGTGACCTTGGACAAGCCGCTTCATCTCCCAGCTCTTCAGTTGCCTGTGACAAACCAGAGACACTCAGCGTAAAATGCATTTCCTAGCACCAGGCACCAGGCGGGTGCGGGTGTAGGGCCGCAGAGGCAGACAGCGGCCTGGCCCCCGGCCCTGTCCCTGTAGCTCTGGTCACCCACCGTGGGAGCGGAGGGGTGCTTCTGGGTGCTGCCCCGTCCTGGGCGCTGGTGGAAGTCCAGCTTCTGCTTGCGCGCCTGACACTGCAGAGGCCCGACTTTGTGCAGCAGCAGGAAGGCGGAGGAAAGGGGAAGGGGCTTCTCCAGCACCCCTTTCCTCCTCTGCATCTCCGCAGCCACCAGCTCCCCGTTTCGAAGGCAACTCAGACTCAGAGGCTGGGATTCCGAGCTCTTCCAGGCTGTGGGGAGAGGTGACCGTCTTGTTTTAGAGTCCCGCTGACAGTCAGATTAAACATGGTGAAGACAGAGCTGATTTACCTCCTCCTCCTCTTTCCCATCTGTTCCACGTCCTCTTGCTCCTGCTGCAATTCTGGAGAAGCAGCGCTTACCCGGCTGGGTCCTGCGTCATCTGTCAGATCCTGCTACTTTCTACAGAAATGCTCCCTGCCCCTGGCTTTTCCAACCCACCACTAGTACCCGAAGCTCTGTCCAAACTCAGGGGATCTCCTGGCCAAGGCATCCTATCCGTTTGATTTTACTTCATTCATTGATAGAGTCGCCACACAATTATCAGCTGGTTTGCAGCAGACTTCGCTGGTGTTTCAGACTTGGGAGATTCCAAGCATGAGAAGACATGGTTTTGGCATTCAGCTTTGCTTAGAGCCTCGTTGGAGGCACTTGCCAGCAACGTGTTACAACGCAATGCAGCTTGATTTGTCATAAATGAAGCGGTGGAAGGGTAGGAAAGGCTTCGCCTTGAACCCAGGCTATGAAGGGTAACGAAAAGTGTGTTGGACAGAAGGTGGGATGGAGCTTCTTGAACGTAGGGACAGTGTGGGACCGTGGAGAATGGCCCTGGGAGAAGCCTGGGCTGGGGAATTTGACAGGGCACGCTGGCACCTGGAGGGGAAGCGGGGAGGCAGGCCACAGAAGTGGGTTGGGGGCAGAATTTAGAATTGCACTTGGCAGCGATGACCAATGAGGGTGGCTCTTAACCAGGTGAGTCATGTGACCGTCTGGCCTTTGCTGGGAGATCATTACACAGCAAAGAGCAGAGAGTAGAGGACAGGCGTCCCATGGCCGAGAGCAAGTTCCTGAAGGAGGCAGTGGGCGCGGTGCCATCTGGCACACGTTAGGGTGACCTTCCTGCCTCCAGAGTTCCCCGCTCCAGCACACACCCCTTGTCCTCAGAAATTCTCCGCTAGCATTGTCTACAGCCAGCTAAACGTTTGGTTCCACATAAATGAGAATTCAGTTCTGCTCAAAAACAGAGAAATAAGATGACAGCATTGGAAATCCCGTGCGGCGGCCTCCACGCACCCTCTCCTGTGTGTTCTCCGGCCACAGTGCAGTGCTGGGGGTGAAGGAGGAGCCCCCCAACAACTGGGCGGGTGTAGGACTTTCCTGGGACGGCTCTAACAACAGAAACGTGTCTTCTCACTGCTCTGGAAGCTGGAACTCGGAAATCAAGGGGTGAGCAGACCATGCGCCTCCAAAGCCTCTAGGGAAGGACCCTTTCTTGACTCGTGCACCTCCTGGTGGCTGCAGGCGACCCCAATAGATGCATCACATCTGCCTCTGCCTCCATCACCGCGCAGTTTTCTTCCCTGTGCACCTCGGTCCGAACAAACAAAAACAAAACCCAATTTGGAGTAGCCAGCACCTGAGCACAGCAGGGAGGCTGGGGAAGCCAGTGGGCCAGGGGTGGGGGCTGCCCTGGACGGGGGGCCCAGGGAAAGGGGCTGCGTGGGTTCCTTTCCAAGGACCAGGTTCCAGGTGCTCCTATGTGGCCCTGCTGTGGACCCAGCCAGGCTGAATCTTCCCATGTCACCTCAGTAACCACAAAGGTGCTCCTTAGTTCAACCTGGCCCAGTGAGTGTGCTAGGTAGCTCCAAAAGGAAACGCCCTAGCAGGTACCCAACATTCTGGAAATTAACTCTAAAACTCTTATGGATGGATTAGTCCTTGTGCCTTCCAACAGGACACCTGTCTGCCTCCCGTCCTGTCAGCTGCAGGGCACCTACAGGTGCAAGACCTCGTAAGAGAAAAAACAATGTGTGCAAATCATATGTCAGAAAAAGGGACTTGGATACAGGACATAAAAGAATTGTTACAACTCAATAATAAAAAGGGCAAACATTCAAGTAAAAAAAAAAAAAAAAAAAGGACAAAGGATTTGAATAGACATTTCTCCAGCAAAGATAGACACATAAAAAGATGCTCAGTTTCGTTTCCCAGCCAGGGCACGTAACCAGGTTGCAGGCCAGGTCTCCAGCCAGGTCTGTAGCTGGAGGCAGGTGGCAGGTGCAAGGCAACCATCCATGGACATTTCTCTCCCTCTCTTCCTTTCTCCCTCACTCCCTAAAAATAGTGAATAAAATCTTTAAAAAAAAAAAAAGATGCTCAATATTATTGGTCATCAGGGATATGCAAACGGGAAGCACAATGAGATAGCACATCACACCCACCTGGATGGCTGTAATTAAAAAAAAAAACAAACAACCAGTAAGTGCTGGCAAAGCTGTGGAAAAGCAAAGCCTGCTGGTAAATAAAAACCCAAGAGGGTGCAGCCAATTTGGAGAACAGCTCCTCAAAAGTTTAACCTGGAGTTACCACCATACGCAGCAATTCCAGCCCAGGTCTGTTCCCAAGAGGAATGGAAGTAGATTTTCATCGAAAGCTCATACCTGAATGTTCAGGGCAGCAGGAGTTGTAATAGATAGCCAAAAAAAGGGATAGAAAGCAAATGCCCCTCCACTACTGAGTAGGTAAATAAAACATAGCCTACCCGTCCAGTGTTTGGAAATAAAAAGATCACGGATTTGCGCTAAGATCTTTAAAACATTATACTGAGTGAAAGAAGCCAGCCATAAAAGACAGCATATTGTATGAATCCATTTTTATGAAGTACCCCAAGCAGGCAAATCTGTGGAGACAGAATGTAGTGTGGTAGTTGCCCAGGGGGGCGGTGGCAGGAAATGGGGAGTGACAGCTAATGGACTCTGGGTATGGAGTTTCTTTGGAGGATAAAAATGTCCTAAAATTGACTGCGGTGATGGTTGCGTGACTCTGTGGACATACTAAAGGCGTTGAATTGCACGCTTTAACTGGGAGAATTGTATGGTATATAAATGAGATCTTGATAAAGCTGTTACATTTTTGAACAGTAAGTATGTTCAATATATTTAAGATCTAAGTTCCCTTCTTCCTTCCCCCTGCTGCTCCCTTCTCCCTCCATCTCTCCTCCCTCTCCTTCCCTCCTTTTCACCCTCCTTTTTCATTCTGTCAAATGTATAAGCCTGGGATGGAACATGTCTAGTTCAAGGAATGAAATGCAACGATCAATTGAGTGATAAGAAAAGGTAGCCAGCCAAAAAAGGGAAACGTTTATTTAATTTGAGGAAATACAAAGAGAGTATCTGAGGTGTAAGGAAGTCTTCTTCATGATGTTTGTCCTTTTTTTTTAATTCAGCGCACATTTCTGGGATATTTATTAAACATGTGAGGCACTGTGCTCAGTGCTATTTTACGATTTCAAAGCAACACAGAAGTGTATTTTCACCGTGTGCACCCGAGACCGAGTTTCCCATGTGTGTCACCAGCTGTACCAAGGCTACGCCCTCCAGGCTTCCCGGCTGACTTTCATCTACCGCAGGTTGCTTAAAACGGATCAACACACCACCCCATTTGGAAATTCCTTGATGTTTACAGAAATACAAAACACTCCGTTAGAAAACTCATAAAACACATGCGTGTCTTGGACAATGGGTTTGTCTGACAGCACCTATGGGAATCCTAGACCCACAAGGAGCCGGGTGCGGGGACACCCAGGGTGCCCTCTGGCGCCCCTTTCCAGCTTGGACGGGGCGTACGGATCTTCTTGGTTTAAGGGGCGCCGGACACTTGACCCAGCTGGGACCAGCAGCCTCGGCCCACCAAGGAGAAACGGGCGGGTTATGGACTTGCTGCCAGGAGATTCGGCTCTACCAGGGTCCTTTCAGAACCCATTTCTGCTTAGAGCAAATTTAAACCTTTCGTCAAGCACGACTTGAAACTGTTAGCTGAGGCCCCACCCAGCTCTTGGGTCTCTGAAGGCGGGTCAGAGGATGCTTCCCAGAATGTTTACACACTGGGGCCCGGGACCGAACTCAGATCCGACATGGTTTTTCGAGATCACCCTAAGAGTGAAGAGATTGGAACTTTATTATTCAGGACTCTTCGAGGCAGGAAACAAGTCCTGGCCCCGTTCTCATTTATGCTGAAGTCTTCAGAACTGAATGGGATTGGGTCCTGGAGGTTATGCACTATGGCAGGGAAAGGGGCCGTTCATCTCTTCTTCAATTTAAGGATCATTCCTTTCTTTTATCTTCAGTATTTGCGGGTCAATCCAATCGTCCTCCTGGAATTAGCAATGAAGCAGTAAAATAATCCAGGGGAAAAGGTGTCCATATGTACCCCTCACAGATTTTCACTCCTGTGAGAGAAGACCAGTTAGAGAAACTAGAATTTTCCTGGGGAAAATAATGTAACTTGAAAACAGAAATCAAAGAAACAAACACACAACAACAACAACACAACAACAAAAACTGAAGGCAAAGAATTAAGCCACTGAAATGTATGCATTATTTTAGACAAAATGTGTTTCTATTTAGTGGCTGAGTTTTCTTCATTAGTTACCAATAATTACGATTTCAAAAATATCTTGTTCTCATTCATTGATTCGAGAGTGTTCACTGAGTAACTGCACTTTGTCAGACAACTGTCTGAAATTGTATTACGTGACTTGATGATTTTTAAGAAAGCGTGAGGGGAAAATGGTAGAACAGAGCAGGAAAGATGAGTGCAAGACTGTGTGCATGTTTCTAGGCCTCTCCTTTTGGATGATCCACTTTTCATTTAGCCACCTGGCTACCTTTCAGGGGTCCTTCCTTCCCAAGGGAGGAAGGGGGGCTCCGCTGCTTTCATTGGAATACCACCCTTTAAGGGGGAAGGAACCTCTGAAGAGTGGATGGTTGTTTCAACAACTGTTGCCCCTGTTGAGAGCACGGATTTGCTTTCAGCCAGATAACAAAGGTTGCTGCGCTTTCTGTACAACGGGTTCAATGCGGCCTTTCAAAAACATGTTACGTAAACCCTTAGAGATCTTTTGTGAAGATAAATTCAAGATTTTGAAGCAGTGACCCTTTGCTGCTATGATTCAAGGCACAGAGGCAGCTCCCAGCCTTCTTGGGTTGGGGTGGAGCGTTGAGACCCGTTTCGCAAGGTGAACACTCTAGAGGGGCTTCGTTGTCATGAGGAGACTTGAGGTGCCCATTTCCTGACAAAGGGTCTCGCGGGCAGCTCTGCCTCGTTTAGCGGGAAGTTATTTCTCATGCAGAGATGTATGTGCATGAGTTTGACTCCTTAAAAATGCAGTTAGCCCTTGGATTACACCCAGTGCAGATGATTAAACCGAAAGCATTTCCATCAGGAGCAACGGTTCCTATCGGGGGTCCTACAAAACTGAGGTCTCTGTCGGGGGGCACTGTAGCCATACTGTTTCCTAATCAGATGGGTTAGTGGTGGAATTTGACTCCGTCAGGTTCTCTCTGGCCA
This sequence comes from Noctilio leporinus, assembly GCA_004026585.1. Lineage (NCBI taxonomy): Eukaryota > Metazoa > Chordata > Mammalia > Chiroptera > Noctilionidae > Noctilio > Noctilio leporinus. The sequence goes on from PVIW01000642.1 coordinate 166,415, forward strand.
CTTTCCTTTTTACTTGGAATTCTGGGTCACTCGAGAACCTACTTTGCTGTCACTGCGTAACAAGCAAGGCTGTGGGTCGCTGGTACATAAAACTTATGCTGAATACATCACCATTCCAAGCCATGACCTGAGAGTTCTGCAATCCATCCATCCACGTTCAGACAGATGCCCCTTTCCAGCTCAAAGTGTGTCCAGCATGGCCGTAGTCTGTATCGTGTGTGGTGGTCGCAAGAGTGGTCGTCTCAGGGTAAGCCCCACACAGCCCATCAATTCGTCCGCCCACCGCGCACAGTGCCCACTCTGGGCAAGGCCTCAGGCTGTGACGCACCGCACAAAGTCACACAGCAGCCCCTCAAGACCAGGGGGGGAGGACACTTTTGTGCATCCTGACTTTGGGAGGGGGACGCATGCCTATCGCTTTATTTTGAATTCTCCAAACCTTAGTGATTTTTGATTGATGGGTGATCCCAGCTAAGACGCACGCTTCCTGGAACTTGGTACAAGATGGAAGAACTTCACAGGCTGGGTCAGAAACAGACAGCCACCAGGGCTGTGCTGGCAGCCTTTTCTTTCTGAGATGGAAGGCGCAGTGCAGGGCTGTAGGTACCTGTCCCGAGGACGGCTCCTGGGGGTGGGCAGGGCACAGACCAGGGGCTCCCTGTGCAAAGCAAAGGCAGCACAGGGCCCAGTACAATCATGCAATATCCCCTGCCCAGACAGTTCATCTGAGTTACTACGTGGGAAGAAAAGGGAGAAAAGTGTCACAGCTTTGAAAAAAAAGAAGCGCAAGATTTTCCTTGTCTTCGGACAAAAAAATGACGTTCGGGTATTTTTTAAGAAGTAAAGACGTTTAGATACAGACTCATCCAAGAATAATAGATTTATAATTTGTGTGGCCTTGATTGTGTTAATGAAGCTACGCGTCAAATAGGAAATGGACACCTTTCGATGGTGGAGGCCCCCTTGGTAGAAATTTGGGACAAAAACGTGCAGCTATTGAAAAAGCAGGAGGAGCGCGAGGGCCGCTGCAAGTCCGCTGGGTGGGCCCAACGGGGAGGCTGGGCGGGCCCCGCCCTTCAGCATGCACATCACCCTGGACCAGGACCCGTTGTTGGGCAGGGGGGCGATGCCCGCCACGCAGCACATGACATTGTAGACGTCCACCGATCGGATGGGAGCGGCTCTGAAGTTGGATTTGAAATCTGAAAGGGAAACACAAGCAGACAAGTTATCTCAGGGCCTCACCGGGTGGAGTGGGGCATCCCCCAGGGTGGGGGGGGGAATCCAAGACATCCTTCCCTGGCCTTTCAAACCCTACTTCTTTAACACTTGCCAAAAACACCGAGATACCGTCTGTAGAAAACCATCGTTTTGCCTTCAGAGAACAAAATCAAACCCTGTGCGCATCCGCAGAAAGCAGAGCCGGGCTTTCTTTCCCATTTCACCTGGCTCCTGGCTTCTTATTCCGCAGGGCTGGGACTTTGGGCCCAACGCAGACATGATCCGGGCTGGAATAGGAGCTTCTAGAACATTCCTGAAGAGCCAAGCAATTCATGATCCGGGTTGGGAGGGCTCTGCCAAGCTCCGCTAGCTCCAGGATGGCATTTTGAACCCGAATGGGGAATCTAATTCCCATGGGTTTAAAATCTGTGGCTATTAGATTAGAACTATTTCCCTTTTAGCAAGAAGGTTCTGCCGGGCCACCCACCGAGAGGCCCCCTGGTCCCGGGGGCAGCTCGCTGAGCGCACCCCCGCGGCCTTATCGGAATGTGGAGTGCTCCCGGGCAAGATTAGGTTGTTCAAATTGGAAACTGGGATTAGCCAGAGAGAGGCTCTCTCCCCGCGCTGTTTCCCGTTCTCTTGGCTGGACCAGACTGCCTGACCTGTCCGTGGGCAGCCGCCCAATTGCCCAGCTTCCTCCCTAAGCGAGAGGCACGCACAGTGAATCAGGAGGGATGTGCCTTTATCTCCAAGTGCAGCTCAATAGCCACTCACGGCCTTGCTCTTAAATTCTCCTCCGAGTAAACAACCAGTGTGCAAAGCTGTTCGATCTTTCATGAGCCCTGGAGCCAGAAACGTGACGTTGGGTGGAAGGCTCTCCAGGCGGAATCCGCCTGGAAACGTTTTTGCAATTAGTCTAGTCCATTCTCATCGGGGGTCGCCTCTCCGTCTAGGAAAGACTCCGATGTTTAGCTTGAGAGGAATGCCCGGCAGAGGCCTTTGCTAACAGACTAAACCTGCCCGCTGAAGCGCCCGCTAAACCGATGCAGCTTTGGGAACCTGGTTTGAAATTTCGAGTTCGCTTCTGCTTTCGCGTGCGCAGTGAGCCTCTTGCTCGTAAACACGCCTTCGACTAGCAACTGTTTTGCGTTCATGATCTTTTTCTCTCTGGGGAAGGGGGAGGCAATGCTTTTGAACCAGAGCCCGGCTGTCCGGTGCTCTCCCGTAGGAAGGCCGGGGCCCTGGAGTGTCTCCAGCCTGATCTAGCAGGTGACCTGCACCAAGTTGGCAGGGCTTCACCACTCCCTCCGCCTGGAGCCCTGCAGAGCTGGGCCGCCCGGCTGCCGGACAGCACCTGACACCTGTTACCCGCTGATGCGACCTGCCGGACAGCGCCGACCATGGCCTGAACCCGGTCGGGGCTCTGTCAACGTTTGCTTCTACTGTTCCTGCTGCCTCCTTCGGGACTGGGGACTTGAATCACAGCGGGCAAAGGATTTGGACCAGTGTGTTTCCTAAGCTCATGGTCCCGGCGGCCCCTGGGGAAGGTGCAGAAATGGACACCTCCCAGTCCCCGGTGCCATTGTGTGGTACGTAGCCTGACCCAAGACAGGCGGGTTGAGGCGTATCTTTGTCTTGCTACATCAGGACGAAGAGCAGAGCTTCTGGGTCTAACCTCTAACTTTCCATTTGAAAGGAAAGCAGGGATTTCCGGAGCCGAAGCATTCAGGTGATACCCAGAAAATGGCTTTGGGATAGGGGTACCAGGGCCAGCTTATTTTACTTAATTAGGAGGGTCGATGGTAATGAGAAAGAAAACAAGCTTATGGGTCTGTCAGCTGATAGATCATAGCTGTCGGATGCTTTGTATCCTAATATTTTTCTGAAAGAAGGGGGTGTTCAGGTAGTAGTATGACCTTTAGAGTGTTTGAGAAACATGTCCAAAATGTGAATTTACGGTGCTCTAAATAATCAAATGACCAAACAGGCCCTCTTCACCCCTGTTCTCTTCCAGCCCTGGGAACTTGTCCAGCCAAAGGAGGCTCCGTACCTTTGCTTTCATCCAAGACACCCCTAGTCACTCTGGCCGACTCTCAAGGTCGGTCTGCAGGTCGTTTCCGAGTCTGCCCTTGAGTGCATCCCCGCTTCTGGCTGGGCCCTGACCCAGACGACCCCCCGCCCAGGGGTGGGGTGCTCTGGACGGGGAAGAGCCATGGAAGAGGCAGACCCCGTGAAGCGACCCCATCCACGCTGGACCAGAGAGCTGTCCGCGACCTGGTGACCGATAAACTCTCCCGGACATCAGAGAGCTGTGAAATCCCATTTCGAGGAATTAAGGAAAAGATGACTCGCCAACATGTGGAATACATTTTTCCTCCCTGCCCTCAAGATTTAAAATTTACAAGGAAAAGTATTTGGCCGCATTTGCCAAACCCAAGAAGCATTGGAAAGGGAGCCAGTGAGAGACGTGTCACGGACACTGGCCGGGTTGGCTCCGCTCTGCTCCGAAAGCCATCGGCCCAGCCCTCCCTCCTGCCATGGGCCCCTGGGGACCCTTCTTGGGAACCGATGACAAAGAGGGTTTTGTCGTCGCCCCACCTACCGGGTCCCAAGGCCAGGAAGATGCCCCTCATGTCCCTGAGTTCGTTGTCATAGCCGTGCCATCCGCGCTGCCAGCCTTCCCGCCTGCCGGTGCTATTCATCCAGAACGGAAGCAGCTCGCGACTCTGCAACCCAGCAAAGTCGTTAGACCTCGCTGGGGCCCGGCAGCGAGCCCCCCGCCCAACGTGGGCACGTCCTTCCCAGCGCTGGAGTCAGCGCTTCCTACTCCAGGTGGCTCAGCCCCCTCCAGGTGGCCCACCCCTGCCCAGCGGCTCTGGTTAGGAAGGTGGTCCTGCCACGGGGCTCCACTGTACCCGTGCCTCGCAGTCAGCTTCAGAACCACTGAATACAGCGTGTTCGCCAGAGACCGTGGCAAAGTGTTTCTGTGGCCTCATAAAAAATACATTTGGGGCCCTAGCTGGTGGCTCAGAGAATAAGGCGCCAGCCTGCGAACCCAAAGGTCGCTGGTTCGATTCCCAGCCAGGGCGCATAACCAGGTTGCAAGCCAGGTCTCCAGCCAGGTCCGTAGCTGGAGGCAGGTGAAAGGCACCCATATGCTGATGTCTCTCTCTGCCTCTCCCCTTTCCCCTCTCTCTGGAAATAATAATTTAAAAAAATAATAATACATTTGGCCTTCCTGACACAGAGCTCCCAAATCCCTTGGACTTTCCTGGGTGACAGAAGTGCCTTTGTTATTCATAAGGAGCCTGTTTCTCCCACACCTGGGTTTATGCTAACAGGGTGACTTTTGGAGGCGGGGTTAGGGGCTAGATAGCATCAGGAAAGAGGCTGGTCACTGGAGGGACCAGCCACGTGATAGGTGAGGCAGAACTTTCAGACAGCCCTTTGACCCCTGACCTCTAAGAGTGGGTTCAGTCATGTGGCTAATGATGGACTCACCCAATCGCACACAGTGAAACCCTATGTACAACCCTGGAATCACATGGCCAAGGAGCCTTGGGCCCTAATGAGCACATCCATGTGCTGAAGGGGTGGGGGGGTCGCCCGAAAGGAATGGGGATATTCTGCACCCTAACCCCCAGAGTCTCTTCCATGTGGCTGTTTCTGAGTTGTATCCTTTAGAACAAAGGTGTCATCATAAGTAAGCACCCTTCTGAGTTCCGAGATTCAGCCCAATGAATTCGAGAACCTGAAGAAGGTTGTGAGAAACCTCAAACTGTAGCCAAGTGAAAGACAAGTCTGGGGACCCCAGACATGAGGCTGTCACCTGAAGGGGTGCACTCCTGTGGGCTGAGCCCCTTAACATCCGGGGGCTGGTCTCACCCAGGGTAGTGTCAGCATTGAGCTGAACCGTAGACACCAACTGCTGTCAGTTATTGGAACACTGGCATCTGGTGTAACCATCTCATGTGTCTAGCGACACCCTTGACTCTGAGCATCCGATGCCCCTTCCACCCTCCGTATGGCCCTGTCCTTCCCTTCCCCGCTCTCCCCTGACCCCAGAGCATCTCGGAATACGATCATCCCCTCCTTTCCATCTGGCCACGCGTTTGAAAGTGGCACTCAAATTCCTCCTGTCCAGGTCTTGTAAATCTTCATGTCCTTCAACCAGTCTTCACCTGGGGTCTGGGGTGGGTCACGGAACCCCTGACACCCTTCCTCCCTTCAGAACTGGCTTTTCTTAGAGCCCAGGTGCTTGCCTGGGAGACAGGAGGCTGGAGCCAGGTGCACACACTGAGCCCTTCATGGCTGGTTGGACATCATTCCTGATGGCCCGGCCAGCCTCTTACTGACAGGTGTGACGTTACAGTGCTGTCGGATGCAGGCAGGAGAACTGGCAGGTTACGGGGAAGGAGTAGAATCCAAGCAACTCAAGGACCAGCCCTCCACAGGTTGGCTCACAGACTTGTCACGGACCCAGGCTGTCGGTGGCTGACCCTGACATTCACCCGATGGTCACAACGTCCCTCCTTTGTAGTTGAAGAAACCTCCTTTGTAGTTGACCCGGGTGTCAGTCTCAGCTGGTACAGCAGGGCTGGGACTGACACCCGGGTCACCCGTCTCCCTGTCCTCATGCACCTTTCACTAACCACACAGCCTAAGGTCACCGCAGTCCTGTGGGCACTGGACGGTGAGGTCCTCCCCGTCCCTTGCCTCTCCACGCCCCGACTGGCGGCCAGTCATGAAGTATAAGAGAGAGATTTGGGAATTGGGATGGCGTAGGGTGACATTCTAGCTTGCTGCTTTCTAGCTCTGCGACCCTGGGCAGGCTCTGTGCGTCTCTGGGCTTCAGTGTCCCTGCGGGCTGTGAGGATGCTGCCCCGCAGAGACCCTGAAGGGTGGCCGGCTGCATGCTCGGTGCCCCACGCACCTGCGGTGCTCACAGAACAGCAGCGGACAGCCCCCAGAAGCACCGGCCCTGGGGAGAGGCGCTGGGCCCCGCTCGGCCGGGCGCCGTGGCTGTGAGCGCTGAACTCGCATCTGCTTACTTAGCTGTCATATCGCATTGCACACCCGTCCCGTCTCAGCCCATAAACCGCTCCCTGGCATGACTCCCTGCCAAATTGCCCTATTTCATTGACTCTGCGTTTCCTGGATTTCCGTCGTCCTGTGCCCCTCCGCCCCCAGCTGGGGCTCGTATTTTTCCATGGGAATGTTTCTATTAACGTGCGGCCTTTCTCACGGGTTACACGCTCCTTTTGTTCGGTATCTGTCTGATGATCACAACGCGTCCCAGCTTAGCTTTGTCAGCGAACGTACCGCGTGACAGCCCGTCTCACAGCCACAGAGCAGCAATTCCTGCAGCGCTAGGTAGGTTATTTTGTTCCTAACAACTCTAATTGCGAACCCCACGGGACTTTGTACCCCACGACAAAGGGACAGGTGAAAGGGGGACAAGACCAAGCACCTGGTTAAAAACTTCCGGTCTCAGTGCCACAAATACAAGCCATGGATGTCCCCGCCCTGAAGTTGGCCGGGGAGCTGTCTGGTCCCAGGGAAACCCACCGGTTTTTAAGAAAGTGACAGCAAATTGCTTCGGTGACACTGTTCTTGCTGATTTTCAGTGGTACCCGTAGCCTGGCCGCTCAGGTGGGAGGCTAACCCTGTCGTCTGAGCCCCAGTCTCAAAACCGGTCATTGGATGACGCCTCTTCTCCTTGCCTGCAAGCACGGTCACCATCATCACACTGCACCCACATTCCCCTCTCCCGGCGCTTGCATAGGAGGTGGCGCTGGTGAGGTGGGTGTCACAGGCCAGCATCTGGGCGGGAGTCCCGGGCTGCCAGACTTGGGTCCAGGGACTGCTCCATAGTGCCACCTCGTGGCATCCTCGGGAGGTGCCCAGACCTGGGGTTTGTCCCAAGGGAGTGAGGAGTGGGGGTGTGTGTGTGTGTGTGTGTGTGCACAGGAAGGAGGGGAAACCCCCAAGTTTCAGTCACTGAAAAAGCCAGGCCCACGTAGGGTGAGCAGCCAATTCCCAGAAGTTTGAGGAAACTTCTGAGTTGGAGGGACCAGTCCTTCTGCCTCGTGCTGTGGGGGCCCCAGGAAGGGCCCTGTCTGCCAGGCGTGGCTCCCCGCGAGCAAGAAGGAGGGAACCCACTCCGTAAAGGCCGTGAAGAGACGGCGCTGTGGGTGGGGGGAGACCCAGGCGGGGGCGCGCGGTCCCACCAGAACGTGGGAGCCGGTTCACCCAACTGGACAGACACTCGCTGAGCGCTGGCTCCACCAGCCTTTCGGTGGGGTTACAACGGGGACCTCCCAGGCCCTGAAAACAAGTAAGTCTCCAACATCATCTCAGGCTGGAAAAGGCACCCAGTCACGCGTGAGTCACGGGTGGCTTCCATGAAAACGCCTGCGGAAGTGCCGGCACTTGGGTCCCCTCCCGAGGGGCTGCCTGTTGGCGGAACCCCTCAAAACCCTAACCCTGGGGGACGGTCGTCATGAGCTTTAAGATGTGTGCTTGCCACCTGCCACCACGAGGAGATGTCCTTCTAACAGCCCGTCCCTGTCTCGGGAGGCCCCCTCGACCTCAAGCGGAGTTTGATGGCACAGGGTCCTGGCCCCGCACAGCCTAACCCTGGACATGAAAACTGCCAGACAGCGAAAGCAGCGGGGCAAGAAAAACAAAGTCCCTTGGACTAGGCAGAAGTGTCGGAGGACGGCAGTGAGCGGGTGGGGTGTTCCTTTTCCTGCCTTTTTCCCGGGTCCTGTTTACTGACGTGTGCCAGGGGTGGGAGGGTGCGCGTGTGCTCCCGCGGCGTACGCAGGCGACCCTAATCACCACCAGAAAGCAGGCAGCTTCCAGCACTCAGCACCCCGCTTCCTGAAGCTCAGTGAGTCAGGCCTGGACAGTACCACTCAGGCTGCCACGTTTCCCAGATTGTCTTGATTTCCCCAAGTATTTTGGGCCTGGGCCTAACTGCCAGTCATCCGCAGGCCTTAGAATTGAGCCTGGCATTTTGTACCCTTTGCCAGTTCTCAAAATAAACCTTTCCTCCGGAGACAGGGACTGGCCTCCCTTAGAAACTTGACCTGAATTAGCTGCCTTTTTCTCCGCTCAGAAGATGAGCAGTGAGACACCATGTTTCACAACCTTTCACCAGCTTCTGGCCACATCTGGCCACCTTTTTTTGTTTGTTTGTTTTTTAATATTTATGATTTTTAGAGAGAGGGGAAGGGAGAGAGGCAGAGAGGGAGAGAGACATCCATGTATGGTTGCCTTTCACCTGCCTCCAGCCGCAGACCTGGCTGGAGAGCTGGCTTGCAACCTGGTTATGTGCCCTGGCTGGGGAATCGAACCTGCGACCTTTGGGTTTGCAGGCCGGCGCCTTATCCACTGAGCCACTAGCCAGGGCTGGCCACCTTTTTGAGTGTAGTGGCATGAGGTGGATGCCGTCCGGAAGAGGCCAGTGAATCAGCCCTGCAACCAAGAAGTAGCCGCCGAGAGCTGTCGTGTGCTGCCCTTGGGCCCCAGCTGCAGGCTGATGGAGGCAGGAAAATTTCCATGGGTGGTTTCAACACCTTTTCCCCATTGAGATCTCTTCTAGGGCCACTAATGTTACCTACCATGACAGGCCTGCCTTAGCTTTCCTCTCTGTTGAATTTGGTTCTTGATTCCCAAGCCTACAAAGTGAAAACCTGTGGAACCAAGAATCTCAATATTTAATTCATCTAATTCATAGTCCACAAACCTGTGCTGAGCCTTGACCACGTACTAGTTTCCATGGAGGAAAGGGAAGGTCAAGATGCCACAGGCCTGACCTCAAGGAGCTCCCACCCCGGGAGGGAAGAGTCTGAAGGCTGACAAACAAATACAGCAGCCTAGACACTGTGACAACCAGCCTGCCCCAGCCTCCCCGGGCAGGGGGGTTGTGGAACACGGGTGAGTGACAGGGACTGCGGGAAGCAGCCCGGCCTGGGAGCATGGGGTCCGCTTTTTCTCGGCTCAGACACTCTAGTGAAGGGTGTCACCCTTGTCCCCTGGCAAGGACAAGCAGTGGGCAGCCTCCCAGAGGACAGTGGCTGGGTCGTGGGGAGACGGAGGCGGCAATGGCACCCGTTAGGGTTGCCTTGCTTGGCAGGTGTGAAAGGCTGGGACTTGAGCTCTGTGGAGGCCTGGTTTCCTGCCCCTCCTTTTAGTTCCCCGGAAATACCCATGCCTTCAGATGAGGCTGTGCGGGGGCGGGAAGGGCAGAGAAAGCGCTGGCCGTGGGTGGAAACCCAGTCTGCACATCACAGGGCGCGGAGGAGGCAAACTGCGGGGCCTCTGTGCCAGGAGCCCCGACCACGGTCACCCCGCGTGACTGCGATGTTCCAAGTGACCATTGGACCTGTTTTCCCAGCTTTATCTTTTTCAGTGACGGCCCTCTAAGCGATCGTAAAAAACAAACCGACGGGAAACAAAACCACATCTAACTCAGTTCAGTCTTCCTATGAGAACAGCCAGCGGCCTTTGCGTCTGCAAAACTTAAACCAGCGGCCAAAGGTTGGTGTTTCTACGGGGATGGAAGCAGAATCGTGCAGGTTTATGGCATGGCAGCTGCAAGGAGAAAGGGAGAAGGGATTCTATTTTATTGGCCTCCTAGCGGCATCAGTTTTCCTGACTCAGCCGTTTCCCTGATCCCAGCTGCACCGGAGGGAATGATCTGGGCTCTGCAGAGCCGGATCCAGGCAGAGGGACCCTGGCAGGCCGGGCAGGCTCAGTGGCCCAGCAGGACTGTGTGCTGGGACGCAGCGTTACCGGCTGGGGAGGGATGCCGCAGACAGGAATGGGGGAGGTGAAAAGCCCCAGGACAGAGCAGGAACAGGCTACAGAACAGAGTTGGCAATCTTCTGTGATCAAGCAAGTATCATGAACAACAGAAAGATGCAGAAGAAAATCGTCTAAGACAACAGGAGGAGAATGAGAGCTCATTTCTAGGGTCTTTAGAAGACAAAGAAATTAGAAGCTCCAAGGTTGTATCAAAGTAGAATCAGAAATGACATTTCTTTACATAGGAGCCTTAAGAAGAAAACCCCACGCATGTAAGCATAGGCGTAAAAGGCCTAAGGTATTTTGTTTGGGGAGCTAAGGTACAAAAAGGAGTGAATTAAGAGAGACCTCCATTTCTCTGAGGACACAATCGTAGACAAAATTTTCCAGAGAAGCATTTGTGCTTGCGTGTGGCAGAAATGCACGTTCCATTATGCAATCGACTGTCCTTCCCTCTCTGGGAGGCTGCTGGGAAGCTCAGGACCATGTCTGTGTCCCAGTGTATGCTGTGGTCTGTTCTTTTCCGGACTTACACTATTCCTGACGCAGAGCCACGGAGGGAATTAGAAGGAGTAGCCAGGAGGTGCTGAGAGTCAAGGCAGCTATCATTATTTCATCATTGTCGTTGGCCACAATTTTAAGAAGCAATTTTTCTTGTCTTAGCTAGCTACGAAAGGTAAAATAACTATGTTCACGTCGCTGAAACTTTGGGGCCAGAGTCAGTCTCAAGTGTTTCACGAGCCAGGCATAATAAGTGAGGATCAATTTTATAGCATACAATTTTAGAAATGACGTCATGTGAGAGGACATTGCGCGTCTCTATATTGAGTGGGTCAGCACTTGCCTTTCAGAACGGATCTTATTTTTTTCACATCCTGTATATCCTCTTTCTGCTTTCTTTCCTTTCTAAAAAAAAAACCTCTCCTTCAAGTATTTTTTAAAATTATATTCTTTTTGAAATGATTCTATATATTTTTAAAAACTAAGTAATTGTCAATAGCCATCCTTTCTTACGTTTTATCTTTTTTATGTAAGTACAGTTGGTATACAATATTTTATTAGTTATATTCATTTCAGGTATAAAATAGAGTGATTCGGCCCTGGCTGGTGTGGCTCAGTGAATTGAGTACGAACCGGAGAACCAAAGGGCCGCTGGTTCGATTCCTAGTCATGGCACATGCAAGCCAGGTCTCCAGCCAGGCCCCCAACTGGAGGCAGGTGAAAGACAACCATACATTGATGTTTCTCTCCTTCTCTTCCTCCCTCCCTTCCCCCCTCTCTAAAAATAATAAATAAATAAGTAATCTTTTGTAAAAATACGTAATATATAATATAAATATATAAAAAATCATTTGGCATTTTTATATCTTATCATGTAAGTACCCCACTAAATCTAGTAATCACCTGCCACCTTGTAAACTGATCATGGTATTATTGACCAGATCCTGGAGGAGAGGGGGTGGGAGGATGCGTGAGAAAAAGAAGGGGATGATAGGTCTTCTTTCTTTCTGTTCTGCTGGCTTCTCCCCCTTTCCTAAGCCATGCAGTGGAACAACGGGTATCCCTAGTTCTGATTTACACAAACATATGTTTATATGTGTGTCTGTGTGTCTGTGCTATGTGTGCAAAAATAATAGAACACACGATCTAGGATGCAGTTACCCTGTGGCTTCATCCTCAGAAGACACTGGCATCGGCCAGTTTCTACAGGGAAAGAGAGACTCAGGCTCTCCGCAGAGGGTTGGGAAGGGCACGATGGAAGCAGAGTTGGGGCAGGGGGAGCCAGGACAAGGTTGTTGCTGGGCTTTCTGAGGGGACCAGGAGCACTTTATCCTTAACATCCTGTCGGCCTCACCCCCAGCCCCTGGGTTGCTGTTGTCTGGTGGGAATGGCCCGCTGGGCTGCACTTCAGAACTGTGCCAGGTCTGAGCACCCAAGTGGACCTGCGGCAGGGACTTTCTGGCACGCTGGTGACTTGATGGATGAGACCTAAGGGGAAGCTGGCTGGTTGGTCCTGGGCAGGAGCTGATTCACAGTGAAGTTTAACGTTGAAGCATCGGAGCTTCTCACGTGCGTCGGTTTCTTCCAAGCCCCTGCCCCTAATTTTATACTCTTTCCTTAAAGAGGGACCCTTTTAAAATTTAAAATTGCCAGAGTCCCACAGAAGCTATATCTGCCTCTGATGCTGGAATATATATTTTTCTCCCTTATAAGAGTAATAGATCTACAAGGAGAAGTCATCCCCCTTCTTTCTTGCTTTGGGATAATGGAAGGGATGTGGCGCTTGGAGGTGCAGCAGCCATTTTGGGGCCCTGAGGGGAAACCCTAAAGAATCACAGAAGAACTGACGCAGGGCCTTGATACCACCGAGTTGCTAGATGAACCAAGCCTGCAACTGCCTATCTCCAGACTTCTACTTCTATGAGATAATAAATCTTTATTATGTAAACCACATTTATTCAAGTGGTCTATGACTTACAACCAAGAACATCTTGACGGATACCCTTGGGTCCTCCATCGCTGCGTTAATCACTCATCGGAAAATCACGCTACTGCCAAGATACGGTGTCTGCCTTCCAGACTGAACCTTCTCCGACAGCGCTGGTGGCTGGAGATGCTTCGTTGGTGCCTGACCCACCATCCGCCTGGACAGGGGCAGGGCCGCCCCTCCTGGCACCTCACCCGTTGTCCAGTCGCTTAATGATGACCCCGGCTTGGCCTGTGTAAGCCAGTTTCCCCTTAACTGACCCCTCGTCACCTCGGCCTTCCCACAGCCTCCCTCCCCAGCCTCTCAGCCCAGCAAGAGAAAGTAACAACAGACGCACAGTCATGCTCAGTTGAGGGCTGTTGGTTAAAATACGGAGGGTCTGGAGCCATGCACTCTAAACTGCGGGGCCGAGTCCACAGTTTGTGTCTAAGTCACCTGGCCAAGACCCTTGATTCTCCAAAGAACAAAATAATGCAATAAATAACACTTACACGAAAACAAATTTTTAAGTGTAAAAGCTGAATACTTATACTCGGTTGTTTGCTCGAAGCTGTCTGTGAACACATGGTCATATATGTTATAATTACCTCAGTTATGAACCATCCTTCATCAGCCACTAAAGTCAAAGGGGAGACAAACTTTCCTTTCTTGTAGTAGAACCTGCTTGGTATGTCTTCTTTCTTGTAGACAGTCATGTGCTCCACTGTTCTCAGTTTGTTGTATATCTGCAGAGAAAAGCAAGAGTGGCCTGTTTTCCAATCTCCTTTTTAAATAAGCTGGACCTGGAGGAGCGGGAGGGCCTTACGAAACTAAAGAAAGACATCACCAAAACAACGGAGAGATTTGACAATGCAAAAATGAGAAACTTTTTTATGTCTTAGAAAACAAGGTGGATTGAGGTACTAAGACTGAAGAACCCCTCACACATGTGCACCTACAGGCATGTACAGGGATATAGACTGCAAAATAGAACAGCCACGACGCCCAGCAGCAACGGAAAGGACAAATGAAGCATGGTGTTCTTGGCAACGGAATACTATACAGCAACGAAGAGGGATGAATTAAAGCGACACAGAACAGCTGAAAGACTCTTGGGGATTTCAGTTTGAGACCAAAAATTAAAAAGTTGCAGAAGAATATAGAGGAGAGTGTCCCTATTATATAAAGGTCAAATAACTACAAAACTAAAGGCTATCTATGATAAAACTATAAAGAGAATTAAGGAAATGATAGTTCAAGATTTAGGGCACTGGTTTTCTCTGAGGTGGCTGCAAAGGTGACGGAGTCTGAGAAGGGCACATAGGAATTAGCAGAGACACTGGTGATGTCCTAGTTCTTGTTTCATGTCCTAGTTCTTAAATGTTTATTGAATATAAGGTGCCAGTATAACATTATCCTTCACACCTTACACATGTTTTATAATAATTTTTAGTATCTACTAAGTGATAAATGAGCAAATTACAAAAACTTATGTCAAAACACTACAATAAAATTAAAAAGGGGGAAATGATAAGTTGGGTACCACTAAGATCAAAGAAAGAGGATTTGTTTTTCAACTTGACCTACAGCATGTCCTCCCTACACTTGAAGTACTAGCAGCTGTTTGCCACTAATTAACTACACTGTTAGCTTCACAATGAAGATGTGCGCTTGGTACGTATTTCCAACATTTAGCAACAGCTTAAGTGTTTATGGCTAAAATTAAAATCCACACTGGCATAAGGTGCCGGCCTGCAAACCCAAAGGTCGATGGTTCGATTCCCAGCCAGGGCACATAACCAGGTTGCAAGCCAGGTCTCCAGCCAGGTCTCCAGCCAGGTCTGTAGCTGGAGGCAGGTGAAAGGCAACCATACATGGATGTTTCTCTCCCTCTCTGCCTTTCTCCCTTCCTCTCTCTCTGGAAATAATAAATAAAATCTTTTTTAAAAAATCCACACTGGCTGATGCTGACGTGCTAGCTTTTTGTCAGCAGTCCTTCCTGGGTATAATGGAATATAAATTAGAGTTTCTTCACTCAACTCTGAAGTTAATTAGTCTTCAGGCTGTTCAGTGGCGGGTTTCTGGTGGCCTCAGGAGTTGCAATTTCCTACTTAAGAAAACCCACCGTTCTTCAGGGAGGTAGGGTGCATTGGCTGCAAGTGTTTGGAGAAGTGACAAGCCCTGCACGAGCTCCCCCAACTGTGTGTCCCTCCCGCGACAAACTGTCACCTAGACACGGTGCCCCCATTGGAATGATCCCCAACTGCTTTAGGCGGCCTGCCATCCCAGGGCACACACGCCGTGTGGGAAGAAGCACTTCCTAGCTCATCAGAGTTGAGGCTTTAGCGTCCTGCGAGCCCAAGTGGAGGCAGGGACGTGTCTCCTGCCAGGGACAGAGCTGCTTCCACGAAGCCTTTAGTGCGGGGCCTGCCCGTGTGTCAAGTCGCCTTCCCGTTTCATCCCGAGGGAGCTCATGGGGGAATCATGGAAATACATTCAGCACCTCCACTTCCTGAGGGAAAGGGGATGCCCCCCGGGAAGCGGGACAAAGCCAGGTAGGACTGGCCTTTTTGTCAACGGTGTTCCCACAACACACTCGTCTGGGAGTGGGCATGGCTGGGAGAAGAGACCCCCGTCCACCCCAGGGCTCCATCAACACCAACGACCTTCATCGCCAACTGTTCCCCTGCTGTGAGGATGGGTGGAGGCACCCGGCTCACCCAAGGCCAATCCCCACGGTGGCACCTCCGCGGGCAGCAGTCTGGGCCCAGGAAGACACTCGTGCCGGCCCAGAGCAGTTCCCTCTGGGCACAGGCAGGAGCCCGTTCTGGGAGGCAAGCAGGCCTCATGAGGCAAAACAGTCACCCAAAGGCACCGCATTTTCTCAGGGTGACTCACCAGGCTCTGCCAGGTGTGGCGGCGTTTGGGGTGAAGGGTGAGTAGACACCTAGTTGTCTCAGGGTGCTGAGTTCCCCACGGGCAGGCATGGCGAGGAGCAAGCTGGGTCCCACACCCTCCTGGGGAGGCCCTCTTGGAAGCAAGTGGCACACCCAGGCCCGGCCTGCTTCCGTGGCGCGGGTCTTACAGCCACCCAAGAAGGAAGCCACGCTGACGCGGAGAGGACAGGGGGACCCCGGGAGGAAGCTGCCTGTCTGTGACAGCGCTGGCTCCGACCCCAGTCTGGCCGCGCGGGTCCGAGAGAAGCAGCCGGCCCTCAGAGCACACGCCTCGGCACACGCACCCCCTTCTGATCTCCGGGTCCCTGATGCGCACCGAGCGTCTGCGGTCCCCTGCGTACGTGCCTGATACGGTCTGAGAGTGGCTGTGTGGGCTGGTGATGAAACAGCCTGACGCACGGCTGAGCCCTCGACACGCTAAACACTCTGCATCCTGATCTCCCTCAGCCGCCACAGAGCTTCGGTGCGGCCGGTACCGGGGTGCCCATGAACAGAGCCGGGGACGCTGAAACCTTGCTGGATGGAGGTCACCCGGCCGCCGCGGGACAGAGGTCAAGCCCCAAGTCCACCCGCCCTTCCCCATCGAGGGCCTCTTGCCTCTGAGTGTCTCCCAGGCGCTGGCCAAAGGCTCATGACGGGCCCTTGGTCCTTCACTTGCTGCAGGTCACCCAGGCGGATGTACTTGGTCAGCTCAATCACTTTATCCATCCAGGAAATGTCGGTCATTCCGTGATCCGAGAAGATGATGACGTTGAGCTTGTCCTGCAGCCCCCGCTCCTGTGAGTGGACAGAGGCCGTCGTGACAGTGGAGAGAGACACACACAGAGGGAGGGAGGGGAAGACGGGGCGGGCGGAGATGCTCTTGGAAAGAAGTCCTGCAAAGAGGTTCCAGGGAAAACGACATCAATTCTGAGTTGACTCACCTCCTCTTCCTGCCTGGTGGCACAGCTCAGAATCTTAGTGGCCGTGTTTTGCTGGGGGAGAGGGGCAGCCCGGTCCCTGGCCCAGAAATGCTGAAGACCATCCATACAGGCCTTTGCCTCCCAAGGGGCCCCCATGCTGTCACCTTTTACATGAGAACTGTCACTCACCCAGTTCACAGATACGGAAGTGACGCCCCGGTAAGTTTTTAACATCGTATCTCTCTTGAAACATCATCATTCAGCCAGGACGAGGCGGAATGAGGGATGGAGCCCAGGCCTGGCTCACATGACCAGGCCAGGCTGGTTTCCGGATTCCTAGGTTCGGTCCAGAACCCGCCCCCTCGCCAGCAGCCGGCTGGTGACGCAGGTCTGAGTCACTCCCCGCCCACCGGCCTGTCTGTAGAACCAGGCGTCTCTGGGGACTCAAAAGGCGTGTGAGAGGAGAAGGAGAGAAGATGCTGAGGGGACAGAGAGAGAGAGTGACGAGACAGAAGGGAGGGCCGGTCACCCCTGGTCACCTGAATCCACTGCAGCATCCGCTTGAAGACAGAGTCCACGGTCCTCAGGGCTTCTTTCCTCTGAGGCGACGAGGGGCCGTAGTGGTGGCCTTCCACGTCGATGCGCTCGTGATAGATCGCTGCCAGGTCGGCATGGCCATTCCTGGAGGGTCAGAGGGCGACGTCGAAGCTGAGAGTGGCCTGCCAGCCTTCCCTACCCTCACCCAGCACTTGGTGCCCTGCGAGGGCCAGGCAAGGCCGACACCTTCATGTGAGCAAAGGCGTGTGGGCCGTGGGGGCCGTGGGGGCACAGGAAACGTTGGGGATCCCTGGGTCAAGCACACGGCTGTCTAACTGCTATGCTGTGCCCCTGACACCGATACAGAATAGTATTCAATGTAAACACATCGATAAAAGCTATATTTTAAACACATACACGCATGCGGGGTGGCGTGCCAGAATAGCTGCACTGTCGCTCACACAGTGGGTTACACGCCCAGAGTTGAACGTCCTGCCCTCAAGCTGGTGTTGGGGGAGATGCCGCCCATGCTACCATCTTCGGTTAGGATTTTCCACGCCGGCTATCACTGTCCACTCGCGGGTCCTTCTCACTCTCCGAATTGCACAAATCTTCTACCCTGGGGGTGGTGATTCGTTTTCCTAGCTCTAACCTCGGATTTGACACACAGTAGGTGCTTTGTAACTGTCCGTTGAATGTCTAACGATGGCAAATGCTCGATAAATGATAGCTACCCCGGGTCGTCACAATGCGGAGGGCTTTTAGAGACGTGATCTGTCGCCGGCATCACAGAGCCGGCAAGAGGTGGGCCAGGATGCAGCCCAGGTGGGGCTGACGATACCCCCCGAACAGCGGCCGCGCCCTGAGAGGCTGCACCAGCGCGCTGGCCACCGTCTTGCACGATGAGGGCTGGGTTAGGTTGCGAGGTGTTGATTACAGGTGATATATTATCGTTATTCGTACTCAGACGTGTGTGTGAATGACTAACCCTCACTCCCTCCGCATCTAGAGACAGCAGAGAACCAAAGCTTTGCTGAGGTCAGTGAGGCGGCGGGTGGTGGGTACTTTCTGCATAAAGGCATTTTCCCACGTTCCCCTAAAGTTTTTTTGAGGCCCAAGTTCACTGCACGGATGGGCCATGGTGCCTCTGTCACCACTATGTTTGAATATATGGAACCTTCCAGAAAAGCCATTTCCTCAGATAAGGATGGGGATGCTTTGTGCACTCAGGCTCAGCACCCCCGATACCCCAGATGTGTGGTTCGCAGAGTGTTACCCATGTTTAAATGTGGGGCTGGTACATGGGGACCATTTCACAAACAGGGTCACCGCTGTAGTAAAGTTCAAGGACCTGCTTTTCAGTCATTTCGTCTTAGACACCTCGCTGTACGGCGGCAGCCACCGGGCTGGTTTCTTTCAGGCCACTTGCCATATGCCCAAACCCCGATGAGATCAGAAAGCCAGAAATTCCCGCAGAGGGACCTGATGGCTTTGTGTCAGGAAGCTGTCAGCTCCGGATGCCGGCAACACTGGACTGGGGATGCTTCGAGTCAGGGGTTTATGCGCGTGCCTTTCACGGAAGGCCCCGCTGCTGGGTCTCCGATTCATTAGGGACCTACACCTGCAGGGGCTGAGCCCTCTCGCCTGTTTGGAGTTGAGCTGACAAGCTCTTGGTCACCAGCTGTTTTCCACCTGGGTCTGGGCTCCATCACAGGTCAGCTCGTTTGTCACCGAGTGGGGGTGGCGAGGAGCGATGGGGGGAAGTGTCTGCAGATCTGGGACTGGCTATTTATAGCTTTCAGGTCCAGGAACTGTGCCAGAAGGACATGTGGTCCTCAGACTCGTTACCTGAGAGCAGCAAGGGGCCCCTAGTCTTGGGGTTTCGGGGACACTCCCATCACCTCAGGATTCTGTCCAGACTTCTTTTCAATGTGAAAAGTTCATAATGTCATATCCATTTGCCTGACTGAAGTGGGTCGGAAAGAGAAAGCGTTAGGGAGAAAAATGGAAGCAATTTATAGGAATGGTCGAAGTTACTGACTGTTAATAAAAACAATCCAAAAGTTATAAACAAGGCCTCCAAAAATAACTGCCTGTCGTTCCAGCGTGGCACAAGGGTAGCATCTGATCAGCTCGCTTGTGGGCCACCAGAGTTAAATACTGATTAAAGCCTGAACCCCAAAAGTTAGCTGCTACCCTGTAACAAGCCAACAGGATGAAATTGCTGTTATCTGATAGAAATAGCCATCCCAGCGGTTGTGGTTTCATTATCCTTTCAGTTATTACGCATTTCTGCATCAACCATAATTATATCTTGCCATTTATCAAAAACACCTGGGTAAGATGGTGGTGTAAGCAGACATGGCTCACCTCTTTGCACAATGACATCAAAATTACAACTAAAATATAGAACAGCCATCACTGTCGGAAATCAAGTGGAATGGAAGTCTGACAACTATGAAATGAAAGAAGCCACGCCTATCCAGACTGGTAGGAGAGGCGCAGATGGGAAATGGTCTGGTCCCACATTCGTGGGTGGTGGATAAAAATTCAGGAGGGGTATCTCAGAAGCAAGGAGTCCCAGCCCTATACCAGGCCCCTGGCCCAGGGTTCCAGTGCCAGGAAGATAAGTCCCCACAACTTCTGGCTGCAAAAACCAGCAGGGCGTCGAGTCATGGAAGACACTGCTGGACCCCCAAGCTGCTTCTCTTAAAAAACCCACACACGTACTCCCCTGTTGTCAGAGAGTCAGCAGACTCCTTTGTTAGGGGAGTGTGTGTGTGTGTGTGTGTGTGTGTGTGTGTGGTCAGGGGACAGTACCTATGTAGTGCCCGGATGTAAAGCAAAATGGGTCAATGGTGATAAAGGCTTGGACACCATCCTAGCAGGTAGGTGTTAAAAACTTCCGTTCTCTTCCCTGTCTCCTTTCCTCGACACTGAAGTCACACACGCAAGGGTGGCCTCTGACGAGGATAGGAGCACCTGCCACTGCTCTGCTTCATTTGCAGCAACTAGGCTGCAGCCAGGTCAGTGCATGGGGTGGGAAAAACACAGCAGAGGTGGTGTTGCAGAACCTGAGACGCACCAAAGGTTACCCACTCAAGGTTACTTCCTCCGGACCTTGTCCCTGCCCTGTGCCCGCCTCCCCTCTCCTGAAATTGTAACTCGTTCCTTCTCAGGTGTGAAGGGTTTTGAACTTATTTTTTTTCTCCAACCTGCGGCTCAGAGTCCAAACTTTCACATGCCCCAGAGGAAGGTTTTCATGGAAGTGGAATCGTGCTAAGAAGCGGCAAAGGAAAGGCTGCTGTTTTCTCCTTTCACAGCTCAGTGGGGGTGACTGCTGCTCCCCATAATGGCCAGGCTGGTGGTGGCGAGAATGGGACTAGGAACTTGTTGGTCCACCCTGTCCGAGATGGTCTAGGTTACGGGTTGGTTCATGTGGCTGGGCTAGTGGCCTGCACACCACGCCTGCAGCAGGATGCCCAGCGGGACGCCCGCAGCAGGATGCCCAATGGGAAGCCAGACTCTTTCTCTTTGGAGGATGAGGGTCCTTCCGTGGTCTCCACACTCATCCCTATAGGTCTTCTCCCTTGACCCCACCCAGGACACCCACTCAGCAGCTAAGGTGACTCCATCCCCGGCCCTGGACACACAAGAGCCTCAATATCCTCAGCCTTTTGGGTGCTGCATTTTCGTGCAGACCCCCACCTGGTGACCCGTCTTGACGTCCCCTTCCAGTGATTTCTGAGACTGACCTGCCGCGTTGTCCTGACCTGTCCTGCGGGTCACTTGCCCTGACAAACTGTCGCGTGCCGTTCAGGACAGCAAGACTAGGGCCCACATTGTTCAAACTGCGTGTTACGTTCCAGTGTGCTAACCGCGTTGTGCATTTCCAAGGAAAGAGTAGAGGAAGCCGTTTCCTCAACCTGCTTCACCTCAGCCGCTCCCTTCTTTGCCAAATCCTTATTCATATCTTCCAAGACACAAGCATTCGCTACACTGCCGCCTCTCTGAGACATCACTTCGCCTGTACCAAGCCTCCTCGATTCCCCTTAGCGTTCACGTTTAGTCCGGGAAACAAGGGGGAACAGCCGTGCGGCTGAGGCTCTGGGGCGCTTACGTGAAGGAGTCCAGAGCGTCGCTGACGGCGTCGATGAAGTTGACGTCTGTCGGGACGTTGACATACTCTCGGCAGTAAGTGGGTCTGACGCCGAGAATCTCCACCTCACAGCCTAAGGAGGAAAAAGACATCAACGGTCACTTCTCTCAACCATCGAGGGAGGGTTATGAGCCTCTTTCGGGAAGAACCACCTTTAGTCAAAGGACCGTGTTGCTCATTTTCAGGAAATAAGACTCCTTGCGGACACATGCTGTGGTTACCTGGAATTTTGTCTCCCCGGGTCAGGGGTTGGGAGATGTCATTCTTATGCAACCTGGCTCTTCCCTGACAAGGACTAGCAAAACTTAGCTAATAATTGTTTTTCCTAGCTCCCAAATTTGAAACAAACAATTCACAGAACACAGAAAGGTCCCGATTAAAACGTTTTTCCCATAGATCTTTTTCATAACTCCTAGTTCTTCTATTGTACTTTTATCTGTGCTAGACTCAGGTATTCGGTGAGATCTGACGAGTCCAGGAATAATGAAACAGTTATTTCCCTAGTCCAGCTGTACCTGGGAGGTACTGCCCAGGATTAGCAACCCTAAAAGTCACTGAGTGACAGCAAGGATTCTGAGCTGTGACCTCGACTCTCCCAAAATGAAGCAAAAGAATAAAAGGCATTCAGATGTTAGGAGTTGCTACCGGCCCCCCACTCTGTGCCCCAGCCCCCTGGAAAGCAGGAGCAGTTGCCTCTAATGAGGAAGAGACATCCAACCTCATCAAGTTGCAAGGCAGGAGAAGGAGGAACCAGTTTTAGTTTGAGTTAGTTGGGCATATTTATTGGGTACCTACTAAGAACTAGTTACTATGTTCAGATGTTTAGAAACAGAAATTTATCAGTCAGGGTCTCCAACCTGGAGTACCCCAGAGAGGAGTCCAGTCTAAGTGAGGTACACACTTACTGGGCGATGTGGGAGACTCAGTCAAGGGGCACTTCCTCCTGGAAGCCTTCCTTGAATGCCCATGTTGGGCCCAGTTTTACAGACTGCATCTAGGCAATGTGTCCGGGGGTGGTGGGATTGGAGGTGGGAAAGACAAGGACGTCCCCAGCAAAGAGAGCAGCAGACACCAAAGTTCAAAGTCAGAGACAGTAAGGTGTGTGCGGACAAGTGTCAGGACAATGCCGTCCCAGGCTACCAGGAGAGCAGATGGTGAGCTTTCTCGAGGCCCAGGGGAAACACTTTCCAGGCGGGGGTGAATAAACGCAGGGCAAGCTGGGGTGTGGGGAGAAAGGAGTGCCTCTGTCAAGAACCACGTGAAGCCAGCTCCTGGGCACATCTGGTTGCAGCTGATAACATCTGGTCTGCAGTTGGTCACAGCTGATTATTGAAAGGTGAGGCAGCCTCCAAGAAGAATGCCTTTAACCAGCACACCGCAGCAAGCTCTGAGCGCTCCGCGGAGACCCCAGCTCCTTCTGCCTGGTTTCCCGGGCTCAGGGAGCACAAGGCTATTTAAGACAATTAAGAGAGACCTGGAAGGCAGGAAGCTGCCCTTCCAAGACTTGTTTGTTGAGTAGGATGAACAGTTTAGAGGCCCCCAGAGTAAATCCTGCCCACGAGTTTTGGGAAATATTCATCATTGGGAGAAATGTCGGCAAGACCTTGACCAGATGTAGCACTTAAGCTACCTGAGTTTTATTGGTTGAAGAAAGGTTATTTGTGGATGTTTCATGCTCTCTCAAAGATGTTTATTCCGCCATGTATGAGTGGGCCCACACTATGTACCTGCTCTGTGCTCAGGGTCAGCACCCCAAATGCAAACAAGGCCCCACCTACCCTTCCAAAGATTAACAGCCTTGCCCGATGTGGCCAGGTGTCTGCTGATGGCACTCCTGACACGTACCAAAGAGAGTTTGCAAGTAATGGAATTCTGACCATGGTTTTTTAGATAAAAAGAACTACATACTCTGTTGTGTTTTTATATTATCAAGCCATAAGTCGTTTTGCATAATAATAATGTTTGTTAATATTATTGATTACGTTCTTGTAATGCTTTATTGGATTAAAATGAATCTGAATTTAATACTGGCAGAGTAATAGAGTCCACCTGAGAAATTTATGCTTGCTTCAGGTTAAAAAAACGATATAAAATTTTTTTACTGCTTAATTCCACACAGGATTGTATAGTAAAGTTAGACACAATGCGTAGCAAAGTAGATCTGCTGCAACACTGTTATGGAATTTTTCATCTTTAAAAATTGCAATGAGCCCTGACTAGTGGCACAGTGGATAAGGCACTGACCTGGGAACCCAAAGGTCACTGGTTGGATTCCCAGCCAGGGCACATAACCAGGTTGCAAGCCAGGTCTCCAGCCAGATCCGTAGCTGGAGGCAGGTGCAAGGCAACCATACATTGATGTCTCTCTTCCTCTCTCCCTGCCCCTTTCTCTGGAAGTAATAAATAAAATCTTTAAAAATAAATAACACTAAGAAAATTGCAATGAATTTTAACTTCGTCAAGAATCATGGCAGAGTCCTACCAAAGGCTATGGGTAGGAGAGGGGAGTGGCAACAGCGCATCCAAGGCTGGGGAAGAACATCTGGGTGGAAGGAGATCTTCCAAGGTGCAGAAAGTTGGGGGAAATGCTGGAGAGGGGCAAAAACCTAAAACAAACAAAACAAACAAACAAACAAACAAAAACCCTCCTCAGTGATCCAAAATATTGGCAGTGTGAACTTTCCATGTGAAGAATACGTAGAGTTATCAGTGGACAAATTTCCAAGAGCTGCCAAGGGGATAATCCTTTCTCCCCTTATGGTATTTGAACCTGGTGGCAAAAGGGATCTAACTAAAGCTTCAGAAAGGGCCAGACCCAGCTCAATCCCAGATTAGATTGTCATAACCTCTGCCCAGAAGCTAGGAAGGAGCATGGACTTTGTGTGCGCACGTGAGTGTGTGTGTGTGTGTGTGTGTGTGTGTGTGTGTGAGGGGTAATCGTTTCCTAACTCCCTATTGTTGTTTGTTGCACAAGGTTCAGCATATAATAAAAAATCATGAGCGATGTTAAGACACAATGAGATGTACCTCATACTTGAGAGTAAAATAGTCAACAAGACCAGATCCGCAGATGACACAATGGGTGGCCAGAAAGAGTGACTTGAAAAGAAATGTCTTTAAAATATTATTGGCTATTTAAAACAAACTAATAGCAATATGTTATGGGGTCTATAGCATATAAAAACATAAGGAAAATAGATGACAATAAGGATATAAAGAATATATGTAAACCAATGGCATTATAAAATTCAAAAATGCTAACGTTATTTGTGAAGTAATATACTATTTCAAGGTAGATATGAGTAAGCTAAGGATGAATGTTGGTATGTTTCAAGTAACCATTAGAAATAATTAAAATCTGAAATCAATAGAGAATATCTAATAAGATTCTAAAAGTACTCAATGTAACAGAAGACAAGAAGGAAGCTAGCTACAAGGCAATAAAAACAGTTAAATTTTAAGAATTACATAAAGATGGTAGGCTTAAATCTAACCATGTCAATAATTCTAGCAAATGTAAATGGATGAAACACTTTATTTAAAATCGAGAAAGATGGTGAGGCTAAATAAAAATTTTAAACTCAAATATATGCTACCAATTAGAGAACAATTTTAAAAATATAAATACATTGTCTGGTTTTTAAAAAAGGTATGGATGAAGTTTTACCACGAAACAATTAACATAAACCAGTGGCTATGGCTGTGTATCAAAGTAGGTGTCTACAAAACATAAAATAATAGTGAAGATAAGCCACTGGCACTCGTGTAGTTTTCTTGTGGGACAGTAACACCTGCACAGCAGGCTACTGTACTGAAAACTGCAGACAGCTGTACCACAATCGTCCGTATTCCTGTATCTAAACATAGAAAAGATGGCGGTAGAAACATGGTATAAAAGACCAACAGCGGTGCACCTGTGCAGGGCACTTACTGTGAGCAGAGCCGGCAGTGTGGACGTTACTCTGGCTGAGTCAGCAAATGAGCATGAAGGGCTAGGATGTCACTGTAGACCACTGTAGACTTTATAAACGTAGGCTACGCCAAATCCATGGAACACATTGTCTTTCTTCAGTAATAAATTAACCCTAGTATGCTATAACCAGTTTCCATATTTTAAACTTTTGGGCTCTTTTATACTAACTTAACTTAAAACACAAACACATTGTACAGGTGCACAAGAATATTTTCTTTATCTCCATTTTATAAGCTTTTATCCTGTTTACATTTTTCATTTATGCTTTGATTGATACTTATGAAACTTTTTGTCAAAAATAAGACCAAATCATGAACATTAGGCGAGGCCTGTAGAAGGTCAGGATAATCGGTATTACTGTCTCCCACCTGCACATCTCTGGGCCCTCCTGCTAGGTCTTCAGTGGCAACCCACTCATCCAGCTGTCATCTGTGAGGACAGTGTCTTCTCTGGGACAACTACTCAACCTACCTGAGGCTCTACTTGAGGTCTCACTCTTTTCAGAAACACGTCCATGGTGACTTCCTTAGTTTCTTTCTTTCCCTTTTTTAAAAGTCATAGATTTTCTTGTGAGTAAGTAATGCACCACGAATATTCTTCTCTATTAATGGAAATTGTTTGGTGTTGGAATCCATGTTCTCAAACGTTTTAAGGAGTTTTTCTGTTGTGATGGGTTCTAATATTCTATGGATTTTTCATCTGAAACATGATTACTGATATTCATTTAATTTTACCTACATATTTACCTTTTCTGTTGCCCTTCAGCTCTCCATCCCTGTGCTTTCACTGTGGCCATTTTCCTTCTGCTGGGAGAATTTAGTATGTCATTTAGTCTAAACCTGCTGGCAGTAAATTCGGGGTCCTTTGTTTCTAGAAAAGGTAATTATTTTGCCTTTGTTTTTGAAAGATATTTTCATTGGAGATAGAGTTTTGGATGGTCATTAATTTTTCTTACCACTTTAAGGATATCATTTCATTATCTTTTTAGATTGCAATATTTCTGTTGGAAAGTCAGCTGTCAGTCTTATTACTACCCCTTTGGACAATTTTCTCTGACTGCCTTTAAGACTTTCCCTTTATGGTTTTCAGCAGTTCTTAAATTCCTGATATTCTCTCCCTGGTTTCATAGCACTTCTTGAATTTGATACTCCTTGTCTGTTTTGGAAAGTTCTCAAAGATTATCCTTCAAATATTACCTGTTTCTTATTCTGTGGCCCTTTCACCATGTCCTACATCTCTTACATTCTCTTCTGCCCTTCCCATCTTTCTTTTGCCATTTCACATTTAAACCGGATAGTTGTCTTCAGTTCTAGAATTCACTTGAGAAACAAAACAAAGCAATTCTAGCTTACGACCGTTAGGTCTCCATTTTGTTGTTTAGCTTTTTAATCATAGCGCTCCTAAAGTCCATGTCTAATAACCGGACCATCCGTGGGTTTGTGTCCTTTGTCTTCTTTTTTCTTCTTGATGTTTCAGCCAGGTCTTGTTTTCCCATACTGGAGTTATTAATTTATTTTTGTAATTAAATACTGCATCTTCATATGTAAAATTATAGATATCATTTGACACTTTTTATGTTATCTTCTTTTAGAGCAATATATTCTTTTGTTTTTGATGAGCATCTGGGCTCTGGACAGATCATCATAATCCAAAGTGGGTTTAGTCAGAAATGAAGATGACTCAAAGCTCAGCTGTATCTTTATGAAGGCTCAGTCTCCAAGACTCAGTTCAGTTTGATTCCCTAGTCAGGACACATAACCAGGTTGCAAGCCAGGCCTCCAGCCAGGTCTGTAGCTGGAGGCAGGTGAAAGGTAACCATACATTGATGTCTCTCTCCCTCTCTGTTTCTCTCCCTTCCCCCTCTCTAAAAATAATAAGTAAAATCTTTTTTTTTTTTTAAAGGAAGTTGTTCACATAGTTAAGTAGAGGGAAATAAAAGTAGCTTGTTGTACCAACGTTATTTGATTCTTTGAAGTGCTTCTTTGAATGCCAATATTCACATGGTGATCTATCATCATAAATTTTAAAAGAATGTTTTCTCTGACAATTCAATTAAGGTTTTCTTAAAAAGCAAGAATTAGGAAACTAGGAAACATTTGATGTTTTAAAAGGTTTTGTTATTGTTATCACTGGATACATTCACTTTCTCAACGGTGTATATGTGTGTGTGTGTGTGTGTGTGTGTGTGTGTGTGTGTGTGTGTTCACCTAGAGGGTTTCATATACTGGGCAATGCACCTCAGTAAGGCTCTTGATGGTTGAGGGACATTCTCTTTTTATGCAAAGTAGAAAAAGGCATGTTTTAGTCAGGGCAATTTTCACATATGCAAGCTGAGGCTCCTAAAATGGATTCCCTTAAAACAAACCTTGTTCTTGTAAATCCTTGGGAGACCAGCTTGAAGACCCTGAAGGAATCTAGGCAGCAGTCGCTCTACTCTGTGGTAACGTAATGTTCACGCTAAGAAAGCAGGGGCCATAGAGTGGCGCGGGGAGTGGGAGGTAAGATATGACCTACAGGGGTAGGATTTCTTCTCGGGTTGTCCCACAGCCAAAGCTGTGAAAGCAGAGCAGAGAGAGAAAGACCCTTCACATCAGAGCAAACAGGACGTTACCATTGACTATTAAGATGATCAGATAGCCGGGAGTTGGTGTGAGAAGATCGCATCTCAAGCGATTGGAGGTGCCCTGAGTGCAAGTCCTGTAGCCACAGTTACTTTGAAGAGAAGCTCTGTACTTCTGTGTGCTCTAAGAAGGGACTGGACTCATACCCAAATGGACAGAAACTGGGGCAAACGCAATCCCTCTACTTGCTTTCTCTGTCCCGAATGGTCTCTCCTTGGAGAAGCCTCAAAAAGCAGAAGGATTCACCTTACCTCTAATCTTATCACCCAGAATGAATGGATGGCAAAGAAAACAGCCAGCAAGAAATGACAACCACAACGCAATGCCACACGGAGTTAGGGAACTGGTGGTTTTAGAGGGAACAAGTCTAGTTTTCTGAAGTGAACTAGTGCGGGTGCTTTGCTTAGGGTTTCTCTGATGGAGGTCAGCAGACAGGAGGGGCTGCGGTACGGCTCCCAGGAGTCTGTGGGTCCTTCCTGGATCTGCTGCAGGTGCAGCCTGAGACCGTGGGTGCATCGCTGGACCCGTGCGCTGCGGCTTCCGGGCCATGTCGCCACTGCGCACGGAGCATGGAGCCTGGCTAGCTGAGGTCCCCGCCGGTCACTCCCAGGTGCTTGAGGAAAGCAGGGAGCAGGGGTGGGGGTGGGGTTCTGAATCTCTGCATGGGAATCTGTGGGGAAACAGAGGCAACGGCCCGATCCTCGCTGTTCCACAGATCAAAAGGGTGCTCTGGGGTAGGATTCTGCTGGTCCCAGCCACTCCGAGGGCATGTTCACTCCACCTCCTTTCTTCATCGCTCCCCAGAACTTTGAAGGGAACAGTCCTTAATTGGGGTTCATTTTTAGGACCTCACCTTATCAGGAGAGCCCACATTCCTACTGGATATTCCTCCCTGAGGCTGGCTGAGGATCCTGTTCTATCACCTAATAAATATTTCCTGAGTAGAAAATACAGAAAGAGAGGGGACTTGAGGACAACCAGAGATTGTCCCCACTAGGCGCAGCATCTCTGTGTAAAATTAAGTAATCAACTAATCACAAAAGGCATTCCTTTCAAACACTTAACGTCCGTCATCAGAAAGCTATTTTAACACACCTATTTTGTCACAACGCCTGACTGCCAGGAGCTACAATGCTGTCGCAATAAGTGTGCAAATCTATGGCATCCACACCACCAGCCTTGGCCCATGGACGTCTTCCACGGCAGCCTCACAGCAAACGCTTTTGCTTACAGCAGAGAACACAAGAGGCACAGATGAGATGGGTGACCGTCCCCAGGACCCCATGCCGGCCACTTCTGGGCTCTCCCAGCGCTCGTGCGACCCCGGCAGCACACGGCTCTCCTGTGAGCGCCTCGCCCCACGCCACTCTCTCCAAGGGCCACCAAGCTGAGCCCATAAAAGTCACGTTTCTGCAGCTTCCTAGAGCAGGGGTCCCACCGTCCAAGTGCAGCTCTGCTCGCCAACTTTGACCCATCTTGTAACAATCACCCGTGCATGCTGCATTTTCTATGATATGAGACAGGTGTACAGCTGTTGAGTCCACGGCTCAGGAGAGCTTATTAAAATGGCTAAGCCAATTAAGTCACTTAGAAACATGGAACCTTTCCCAGGGAAGTGCAGCTGAGGCCCAGGAGCTGGTAGGCACAGGTCCTTGGGGAAAGCAGGGCCTTTGATCCCCAGGGTCTCGGGGCCCCTGGGGCTGAGAGACCTCTGGTGGCATCTGTCTTCTGATGGAGACAGAGGCTGGCGGGCTGGCCTGACCCAGGAGGCCACTGGAGCCTGGCCTTGTGTGCAGGGGCACAGAGCAAGCTCAGGACACAAAGGAGATGAGAAGCAACTCGTTAGCACAGATTCTGAAACTCAACAGAAAATGACTCAGGGGGCATCCGAAGTGCCTAATAGGAGCAGGGTGGGCAGGGAAAGGCGCCTAATCCCAGCTGGGTCTGCGCTGCGGGAAGTTGGTGGCGAAACCATAACAAGGCGTGATGAGGCCGGAGGGTGGTTTTAACCTCTGCATCTGCTAGGTAGCTCTTGAAGGGAGAAATCTCGGGGCTGGGGTCAAGGCTGCCCTCCTCCCCAGGGGGGCCAGGAGAGGAATGAGTGACCACTGCTGGGCTGATGTCACCGACAGCCCCTTGTATACACTGCCAGCGCTGAGGCACCTGCTTCAAGATCATCCAAGTCTTGCAAATGGTCACATGATGACAGCGAGATCACGCCTTCCCCAGAAAACCATCTTGACCTCTGCACGGCAGGCTATTCTCAACTACGCATCCTCTTCCTCTGAGCAGGTCATCTCCTGGTATTTGGACCACAACAGGTGTCTTATTCACTGGAGCACCTGCACAGGATAGCGAGAGGCCAGCAGGCAAGCCCGGCTGCACCCAGCACCAGCCCAGGGCCCCAGGAAGGGTCTTCCCCAAGTCCCCCAGATTGCTGGGCTGTGGGGAGCCAACACCGCAAAATGCATGATGAGAGACATAGAACTTCAAGTCTTCAAACACTCGTTCCAAAGAGTTGGAACCGCACACACCAAAAGGTTACTATTTTTTGTTCCTTTTCTGTTTCCCAATAGCCACAAGCGTAAGCTTAGAAATCACCACCACCGTGGGAGGTAACAAACTGTTCAAAAAAAGGCATCTTCTCTGCTTTGTGCTACTCTCCATCTGAAGCGAATATGGGGGCCTCCTCCTTCTCCCCCTCAGTAAAATTCCTCTGACAGCAAACCACGAGGACAGGGCAGGGGAATAAAATCGGTGAAGGACACACCACCTGCTCTCATCCTTTGCAAGAACACTGCTAGGTCCTAGCTATGCACACCTGCTGATTTTTTGGGGCCTTCCCAAAGAACCTAGGGCCCGGGACCGTTGCCCAAGCTGCCTTTCTTGCTGTGCAGCTGAAGGGCACCATTGGGTCAGGTAATAAAGGGTCTGTTTACCATATTCTATTTCTCAAGACCTGAGGTGTGGTATTTTGGCCTCCTCACCGCTGATCAATTTTTCAGTCTGCTGCTTTATCTACCTGACAGGAAGACTTGAACTACTGCCACTTCTAAATTGCACTTCTAAATATTGACTTAATGGCGAGACTCAAAGTGTCATAACACAGCTCACTGGAGCAGTGAAGATTTTCCAGGCCTCATCGAGAGGTCTGCACAATGTCCTGTGTGAGGAGAGAAGGAAGAGGGGGATTTGAGAAGAAAAATAAAATCAAGTCATGTTTGGAAGAAATGCCACCACCCTTCACTTCATCTCACTGAGGCGAATGGACACCCGCTGTACTAGCCACTGTGGCTGGAGGGGACCAAGGGGAAAAGGGGGGGGTGGGGAGCAGTGACCCTTTGTCCCTCGGCCGTCAGCCAGTAAGACTGGAAAGTGCCCAAGCAGTGCTGGCTGGGCCAGGCAGCAGGGCCTTTAGAGACAGCCAGTTCTCGGACAGCCTTCAGGGGCGTGTCCAGCGTCTAAGAAACAAGAGACTTTCCACCCCATTTCTAGCCAGACTTCATCGCAGCTACACCTGGAGCCAATCCTCATGTAGGTCACTGAGGGAATTCTAGGAGGCCATCTTTTTAGCTTCTTCCCTCCTGATAAACAGATCTTCACTTCCAGCGTCCCATCGCATTGGCTGTTGAACTGCGAATCAGAGGAAGCGACTGGCCCTTCCCTGGCCTGATGGAGCTGTTTCGGTGGAGCAACGGGATAGTTTACATGCGAATTAGCTTTGAGCTTTTTATTGTTTTGTTTTAGGTACGCAATGATAAATTCAAGTTGTTATAATTAAGGAGCCGGATTCTCTAGCAGGGGATAATAATGCTCTGGACCTGGTCCCCAGGGAAAAGTCTGAAATAGGGCAACTGCCTCACTCTGGGATCTTCCCCCATCTTTCCTTGAGCGTTCGTCATCCACGGATCTCCAAAAGGTCGTCAGCAGGGGTCCCACATGGAGGGAGCTTGTGGGGAACTGGAGAGAGATCATGGGGGTGGGGAAGCTCTCATAAGTTCTAAGATGGAGAGGATAAAGCTAACCAGACACCATGGAAAATGACACCAGGGCGATAGTCATCCTGATGGTCCTTGCATTTGTTGTAAGGGGTCCCTGGGGCAGCGTGCCCAGTCTGGTCCTCTCCTGTGTCTATGCGTGTGAGCCCTTGTCTTGGTTGTCAGTGATTTCTGAGAATGGCCTCAAAGGGCAGCGTCACCTCTTGGCTTCAGACCCCAGCCCCCGGGCTGATCCGGGATCGTGGCTCCTCCCGAGTCTGACTGGCTTGGCTGAGGCGCTCACGTCTTGCGTTCTTGATCTCACACCCAACTCCGAGAAACGCTGAGTCTCCGTTTAAGGTAGCAGAGCTCTCGGAACCCCTCCCTTGCTCAGAAGTCGCTTGTTGTGTCAGCCAAGGGAGCTGGTATGGACAGGATCCCAGGTGCTTTCTGCAGAAAACTGAGCCCTGGCCGTGAAACTGTAGCAGCCAGCAGACCCCGCCTGCTCTAGCCTTCCCAGGCTCACCTCGTGACTCCAGCCTCGCCCGTCGGCAGCCTGGAGTGCCCTGAACAGACCCCCACGAGACCACCTCCATCCAGCATCTTCCAAACTCCTACTGAAGGCCCCGCCCTCGTGTGAGCAACTGTGATTCAGCCTTGGCGTACTCACCCTTCTCCCCGCCCCACCTGCCACCGCCCCCTGCAGCCCACCAGCCTCTCCCCTCTCTACCAACCCGGCCAAGGGGAGACCCTTGGCTGCAGCTCCCTATATAGGACTTCATTTCTCCTAGACACCCCCTGACACTTCTTCCAAATGGCAACCAGTGTTACACCATTCAGAATTAAGGAGAAAAGTGTCCACAGCCACGTGCGTGGAAAAGGCAAGTTGCGCACTTACCTGAGAAGAAATCCCACCAACAGGGAGACCATGGCACGTTGATTATGTTCTTGTCACTGAATCCTCTCATCCTTAATGAAAGGTTTTCGACGGCCAAGATGAGAGTATCCTAAAGACGCCTCACAGCAGCCAGGGCCGTTTTCATGATTACTTACCTCAGTGCAGTAAGTAAAGTAATTTAGCTTCTCATGGAATATTAATACGAGGGGACTTCATTAAATCCACTACTGAAAAGTTGGGGGGGCTTCGAATAGCCTTTTCCATGTCGTAAAGGAGTTCAAATGCTAGAGAAGTGGGATGCCAAATGCTTTGGTCAGGCCAGAAAGCATTCTATAATTATTTCTCCTGGACATCTAAAACCTTGCACGAGAAAAAGCACGATACCCTGCAGCCACGTTGCTGAACCAGGCGAATCAGGAAATGGCCTTGCGCCTGGCCTGGAGTTAGAGTTCAAGACAGATTTTTCACAAGTCTGCTCAGAAGAACGATTTCTTGAATAAAGATCCTATTTTCCGAACCCTGGCTTGGTCTCCAAACACACCTCCCACACCCTTTGTCTTCAGGGACCCCGCAGGGAGGGGAGCTCTGGAAGGCGGCGGGGCCTGGCTGTACTCACCCGGCCAGTAGTACATGTGGACTTTCCGCTGGGCCTTGGTCAGAGTGACCCACAGAGGCTCCGACCCGTTCCACCAGAGAGGCAGCTGGCTGTCTCTGTTGACACCGATGTCAAACGACTTGTTGGTGTTGGGGTCCCACATGTAGTTGCCGATCATCTGATGGACCTCACAGTGTCTGCCTGTGTGAACAGAACACAAAGCTTGTCCGTTTGTTGTTCAGGCGTTTTTTAGATTATAGCTCTGTTTTCTGTTTGTAAAAGCTGTTCAACCACGTTTAGGAAGTACAGAACAGCATAAATATTGGCTTCTGATTCTTTCAAAATGTGGATGTTTCTTCTCTGTGAACCCAAGGGTTGCTGGTTCAGTTTCCAGCCAGGGCACATAACCAGGTTGCAAGCCAGGTCTCCAGCCAGGTCCCCAGCTGGAGGCAGGTGAAAGGCAACCATACGTGGATGTTTCTCTCCCTTTCTTCTTCTCTCCTTTCCGCTCTCTAAATAATGAATAAAATCTTAAAAATAAAATGTAGATGTCCCTTCTTCGTTGTATGATAAGGGCACACAATGGGATGAGAAGCCCAATAAATGACTAGGGTGGGATCATTTTGTGTGATGTTAATTTGCCGAGTCTGATCTATCGTCATCTAACCTGAGGACACTGTGCAAAATCTGGCCCATTATTCACAGCTTGGAAATGGCAGCTCTCTGGGGACAGGGGCTAAGTCCTCTCAGCCCTGAGCGACTTGGCCCATCCGAACTGCCCCCCTACAAGATCAAAGTAGGGGCTATGGAGTTCATTTCCTTTCTTTTCATACCAGGGGAGCTATCGCTTCAGCGCTGAGCAGTGACAGAACCCAAGACATGTGGAACAGAATGGCGAGAAGTAGATTCAACTTGGTAAAAACGAAGGGGAAAAGAAAATAACGGCCCACGTGGAAGGTGGCAGAGACGAGAGATGGCTTCTGTAGAGCACAGCTCAGTCCTCGAAGAGAAGCAAGAAGTGAAAGACACAAGCGCTTGGCCGCTTTTGAAATATTAAGCTTAAATGATTTATTCTGCAGCAATCTGCTACGTCTTTAAAGTGAAAACAATGCAAACATTGGCAAGGGCACCAAAAACCGCTGCGATTTTCGGAGCACCCCTTGGCACCAGGGCCCGACAGGCCTCCCAAGCTGCTCACGCTAAATCAACGTGGCGCTCTGGCTGGTGCGCTGCTGCTGGTTCTCCGTGACCACCCCCTCCCAACACACATGCACTGCATTTTAAAACAAAAACAAGGAAAACCCATAAAATACAGTTTGGGCCATTCGGAGACCCCGCCTACCAGAAGGGGAACCCTGTTATTTCATCCCAGGAACTCAGGCATTACACAAATCAAGCTTTGAATTTCACACCCAGAGATCCCAACACAGGGAGGTTTTCTTGTGAGTACTTTTTTTGGTCTGTTGTACCAAAGGCTTTACAATGAGTGTTTTGATCGTAACCAAAGCTCTGATATGTATGTATGTGGACTGGTAAACTTTTAAAATAAGACAGAAACTCGGTGCAAAGTCTCCCGCGGTTAGGAAACGTGTGGGTTTAGCTCGTTCCTTCGACTAACCTTTCCTGAGCTCCTATGGACAACACCGGGGCGTAGGGGTTCGAATCTGAGTCCATGTGGTCGCATCTTAAGTGCCTTGTGATGTGACGATACTCAACAGAGGGTCCTCATGACAGAAAAGGCTCCTTGGGCCTGGCTGGCTGAGGAGGGGACCAGCTACCACCCGTGACCAGAGCACCAGGAGGACAGGACGCCCACCCGGTTGGTGGCCGAGGACATGCCTAGTAAGTTCTCACTCACTGAAAGCGGGGCCTGGTTCCTGCTGCCTCCACCCTATTCCATACATCAGAGTGTAGATACGAAGAGAACCCCTCTCATGGGTAGATGTTCCTCATCCATTTCCTTTACTTCAACTACTTCACCATGTGTCTAAGTTTTTAAAGTCATTCTACTGATGCTCACTCACCCTGTTCACAAAGTAAGATGATCATGACAACATGACAATCATGACAAATGTCTCCTTTACAGAAGCTTCCCCTGTAGGTGTTCTCTGACGCCCTCCCACGTGCAGGGAGAGTGTCCCACTGGAGCTGGTGTCCCACCGGAGGTGGTGAGGATGGGTGCAGGGTCGGAAAGGGGTGTGGAACCTATCACTGAGGTCAGGAGCCCAGAAAGAGCCTCGAAATGAGTCACAGGGAAGAGCTGGGGCTGTTCATCAAGGCGAGAAACCTCGTGGGAGGCACACAGGAATCTGCTTTTAATTTGAACGGTTTTAAACATTTGAGAAGAAATGGCTGAAACCCAAGTGTAAGCCCGGGCCTTGTGGGATTCAGCTTTCACAAGGTGCTGCATTCAAAGAAGCATGAAGCAACTGCAAATACTTTTGCAAGCGCCTGTAACTTTTACTTGCATACCTCAGAAACCCCATCATATATCATTCAATAACATTTCTTGTCCTCCCCCCAACACTGTGGATCTGAAAGGGAGCAAACTCTCTGGCCCTCCTCTGCTCTCTGGGTAAAACATCGTGAGGATCGTTGAACTGCTGTACTGAATGGACGGCATATCTGCTACATTCTCCACCTCGTACAGTTTTTTGAGGACACCCATAGGACTTCCCTGAGGTGGGCAGGCTCTGTGTGTGCAGTGAACACACAGTTCTTGGATATGTTTAGATGGCAGGTGACGAACTCTTGTTTCCAGTGGTTGGGTCCCTTAGCTTTTCCATGGTGGATTTTCTTCCTTGACCATTGTGTAGGGCCTTAGCCGCCCCCTTTCCATTCCAACAGGGTCAATCGAGTCAATGGTGCCGGTTGACTCAGGAGCTTCCAAGCCGTTAGTGATGACACTCTAGGGAAACACCGTTGAGGCCAAGTTCAAAGATGGCTTTGTTTCCCAATCCCCCAGCATCCTGGTCAGTCTAGAGTGACACCGAGCGGCTCATCTGTTCTAAGGGGAACTCAGACCTATGGGGATGAGTAAACCAAAGGCTGGAGCTGGCGCCCTGGACCAGGGGTTCCTGCTCACTTCCTACGGGTGGGTGGTGCCCGGAGACCAGGAACCAGTGGTTTTCCCTTATGTGAATTGAAGGGTTTGCCTGTGTGTAGAGTCCGTCCAACAACACGATCATCTCAGACCCCTGCTCAGAAATAGGTTTTATCGTGTTGGTGGGTTGGGCCTGGAGTTGTGATGGGAGCGCGTTTGCCCAGGGCCTGGTCACGGATGCTGCGCTAGTCCCCAGCGTGGCCCTTTGCCCCGGGAAGCCTGCCTTCGGTGGAGGCAGCGGGAAGACGTGTGCTCCCACCTCACCGTGGCCCCGAATCTTCTGCTGAGCCAACTTGCCTTCCCACAGGCACCCAAACTGCTCCCTTGCCTGCCCTGCCCTCTCCTGCCCCTCCACGCCTACCGCCTGGGTACAGCGGGGCTGGAGGAGCAGAACAGAACGGCACGCCCTGGCTTCTGTAGCCTACAGCTCTCACCTCCCTGCCTCCGCCCGACCCAGCTCTACCTTCATGCACCTGCAAGTCTCCCTGACTTCGCTCTAGCTGGGCTCACCGGTCGGGCCTCAGCCGATGCCCCACACAGGTGGTTTTCAGGCGTGGGGTGGAGAAGGTCTGTGCTGCTTTTCCCAACCACAGCTCTACGGGGCTTTAACATGTGTCCTCGCCGTGAGAACGGGGGCAGCTCCGGGTCTGAAAATGTTTACATGCAGGTGAGTGTTTCTCCTTTTCTCACTCATCCCTACGACCGGAGAGTGCCACAGCCAATTGAGGTACTTTTCCATGAGACAAGTGCTTTCTTAATTTCTGCTGTGTAGTCACCTGGACAAAGTAATATTCATCTTTAATTTCTAAAGCCCTCTGTTCCTGAGGCCCACGCGTGTCTCTATCGGAATGCGGCTGCGCCTACGAAATTCCAAACAGCTGGTTGAAAAGTTACGTTTTAGGTGCGTCCATTTTTTCAAGCCGGGACAACATGAGCACAGTTTACAAAACACCCATGAGGAGCTTGGAGGTGATTCTTCAGAATAGACACATTGCCACCCAGAGGCAGCACCAGGCGGGCTGAGCTCGGAGTTGCAGGCAGGCCTCTGGTGGGGCCGCCACTGGAAGTCTGGGTCACAGCCACGCGAGACGGCACACTGTGGGCAGTCTGTCCAGCCTGCGGAGATGATGGGTACAGTGGAGAGGTGGCAGGCCAGTGAGCGGTCAGACAGGCCACTGCTGGCCCACTTCACAGGAAAGGTAACTGAGGCTCAGAGAGGGAACGTGCCTAGCCCCACAGCAGGAGGTGCAGCACAGCCGGGCTCCCAGGCAGCCAGCCTGGGCCCAAAGCACCGACAACCAGTGTGCGAACTGGTTCATGGTCCCTGTCCCAGCAAGCAGCCCGCCCCCGGGAAGGCAGCCGCTGTCCCTGTTGTGCGGGCTCTCGTGCAACCTACAAGCTCACACCTTGAGGACAGGGTGACATCGGGGGACTGGACCACTCCCAGGGGTGAGGGCCCAGGCATCAGGGACACAGGGAGCGCCTCCCCTGGGACAGTGAATGGAGGTGCTGGTGGCCAAGGCAGGAGGGGTCATCCCTGAAGGCGAAGGCCCAAACCAATGGGACAGGAGCTTACCGATCAACTTGGTAACAAGTTACCAGTTCTTGGCCACCTCCGGGGTATCAGGAGCTAGGTGCCTCAAGCTCCCAGCTCATGTAGTCCTCACCGTAAATCTAGGATACCTGACATTACCCTTGTGTTGCGGG
The DNA here is from genome assembly GCA_004026585.1 of Noctilio leporinus. NCBI lineage: Eukaryota > Metazoa > Chordata > Mammalia > Chiroptera > Noctilionidae > Noctilio > Noctilio leporinus. Next base: position 204,346 of record PVIW01000642.1, read on the forward strand.
TGGGAGGCTCAAAGTGGCTGGGTGACGGGACTTGGACCCTGCAGCTGGTGGAAAGGCAGGGCCCGGGTCCAAAGCCTCACCTTTCCCGGCACCGGCCCCGCTCCAGCCCCTGAGCTCTCCAGGGCAGGGCTGTTTTAATATAAATTGCTTCAACATCCAGGTCTGCTTCTGAGACTCACTGAAGTCATCACACGGAGTTTCCCAGGTCTCCAGAAAGCCAGACACACCGCTGGCTCGGGAATCCGCTGCCTGCACCAACCTCTAAAGGCGGGGATTCTGCCAGACAAGGGATCTAACAAAGCAGACAAGAATCTTCCATTTTCTCCCCCTCTGGAAAGCGTCCAGCTGCGGGAAGACTCTTCCAAAGCTCTGAAACCTTTGGGTCTCAAGCTAATGAATGCATTTCAGAGACTGAATGTATATACATCACCTCAAGCTGACATGCTTCCAAGAAGTAAGAATACACCCGATTCAGAGCCCAGCAGCTTGCGATGGTTATGTGACGCGGACTTGCCCCTGACTGCCCTCTTCGGAGCACTGCTCCCGGAGTATTTTCAGGGCCTGCAGGCTAGGTTAGGCTAGTAAACTTTCAAATAAATGCCTGACGCCCCGGAGACCTGAAAATACGAATACCGCATGGCTCACAGCACCTGGTCCGCAAATGGAAATCTGCTTGGTGATTGCCTCTGTGGGGGGGTACCTCTTATTCTCCAACTTGCTCAAACACCGAACGTGGCGTGGTAAGGAAGTGGTTTCGAATGCAACGTGCAGGATCAAGTTGAAGGAAGTTCACCATTTGCCCTCCTTGCGAGGCAGCCACTGAGGTGGGTGCCAGACACCGTCACGGTGAGAGTCGGAGCAGCAAGTATGGCGAGGCCGAGAGAACAGGCTTTGATTGTGGCGTGAGGCGCAGGCTGCTCCAAAAATAACCCGAAGTGTTAAAAGGGGAGTGAGTTTCGACCAGAGACGTTCATGCTCATCGGTTTTAGGCCCCAGGACGCCAAAGAATGCCCTATTTTATTTTTATTTTATTTTTTTGGTGTGCCCCAGCTCGGTGAACTTATTTAACAACTAGAACACAGAGAAAGAAACAAAAATGACTTTCCTACATAAGGCTAAACGTGTGAATGTTGGAGTTTTCGTTGAAACACTTTTTGTTTTTGGAAAGCAAACATTTATGGGAGCTCCAAGAACTGCCCGGACCATTTTGATCCATCCTCACCCCTGAAAAGTTGGGGAGAACTTGAATTTAAGATGGAATCTCTTCTGAGACACATTTCCTGGTACTGAGTGCTTCCGGGGACTTCTAACGATGGAAAAGATTAGGAGGGGAAACTTATTCTTGGTTGTGTTCTTCCATACTTGAGAGAAATCCAGCCAGCACTTCTGTCCTGAGCTCCTCCATCCTCCCCCTGGTAGTAAATGGTCCATCTTCCCACATCCACCGGGCTCCCTCCCTCCCCCAGGGACGTCAGATTGGCCCCATGCCTCATGCTACTGGGGGTGATTATTCCGGCAATACATAAATAAATATAATAAGTAAGTAAAAACAGCCCCAGCCCCTCCTCATCGTGTCCGTTGCTGGTGGAGGGAGGCCCATTTTGGGCTTTCTTCTCTCACAGTGGGGCGGGGTGTCCTCTGTGCGCCAGAGCACAAGGTTACTCTCATTTTCTAGTTGCTCCCCTGTCCCCATAATTAAGGCCGGGTTGGTGGGTAAGGTTGGACGTTCAACCAGGAAGAAGAAAAAGCTCAGTTAGGTTTGTATCCAAGCCACATTCTCCAGCCCAGCTTTTCAGCTGGTGCAGAGACCATTGGGTCTCCAGCAACACAGGCCAGACACCGAAGTATTATTGGATCAAACGCTAAGGCCAAAAATTGATCAAGAACGACCAAATTCAGTTGTTCAGGGAGTGTGAGGTCAGTAGTATCAACGGCCCAATCTAGTGTGAACCAACCAATCTACAAACAAACAAAACAAAACAAAAGTGAAACACACCCCACCCCCTTTTTTGGTAAGCAGCCAATGGAAGAAAACTCAGTTTCTCAGCCTGGTTAGTTTTGTTGGCCATTGGTAGACTGTGGGGGGTCCAGTGCTGGCCTGTTCAAGTTCACTGCTTGGGGCCCGTGTGGCCATAGAGAGGTGAGACCAGCTCCCCAAGTCATAGGAAGAAGATGGTTGGGTCATGGCTCCAGCCCCAGCTCACCTGTTCTGATCCATGACCAGCATGCACAGCAAAGGTATTTGCGATGACAAGGTGCCTCACTTAATGATTTGTGTATATATTTCTCTGGGGGAGCTCTCAGCCTGTATAAAATGTTGAAAGATAATTTGCCTCCTCCTACTAGATGAAAGAGAAACGCAAATGTGCAATTCATCACTTGGGTAGGTGTGACAAATGTCCTTTTGATGTGCGGGCAGTTTTCCTGTCCACACGCTGGACCTCATGGGCAGCGGAGCATTTGGACTTAAAATTAGAAGCACCGGGCAGATGCGAACCCAGGAACTGAGCACCTGGGGGAAGCACATGGCCTGGCACAAAGCGATCGGGAGCCCAGCACGTAGTGGGCGTTTGATAAACGCACGACACCACCTGAAGCCCCTTACCCGGCACTGCGATCAAAGAGCAGGCAGTTATCCATGGTTTCTCGGGAGGCTTGAGGCTGGGCAGACTCTGTGATGTGTATGTACATTTACACATCCCGGGCTGAGGCAGACTCAAATTCGCGGCGGACGTGAAAAGAACAGTCCCCCGCTTGGCTCAGGGAAGCCTGCCAGGCGCGCGTCCCAAACGCAGAGGCTCCCCGCGGGCTGGCCCGACACCGCCCCCTGCTGGCGCCGCAACGCCCTCCCCCGCCCGCGCCCGCGCGGCGCTGCCACCCGCAGCCTCTCGGTCCTGCGTCTTCGCGTCTCGCGGGGGGAAGGCGCCCCGATTCTCCGGGCCGCTGGTGAAGGCGCTGACTCGGCCACGAGTCCAGGCCGAGGCGGGGAGCGAGCCGGCGGGTCCGGCGGCCGCGCCCCCAGGCAGCGCCCCCACCCCACCCACCCCCGTGCCTGGACTCGCCCCGTCCTGAACCCGAGTTCCCACGTCCCCGCCACCCCGCTCCTAACCCTTGTTCAGTTACATCTTTTTTTCCGGGTCAGGGGCGGTTGTTAGTACCCCTGACCCCCGCCCTCTATGGCTCCTTTCCTCTTGGTGAAGGTTGGAGATTTTGTTTTTACCCTAGGTGGCCATGGTGGTTCCAGGGGACACCTAACCTACCCCGTACCCCTCTGCTCTCCTGCGAGCAGCTGCCCCTGCCCCCTGGGGCGGTCCCTTCCCCGGCGTGGTCCACAGAGGAGCTGATGCGACTGGCCGCTCAGGCTACCGTGCGGGAACACCTGTCCTGCGATGCACCACACGCTGCCACCGCCGCCCCAACACACGCACGCACAGTGGCCCCAAGATCCAGGCAGGGTGGGTGTGTCGGGTCCCCGCCCCTCATTCCTCAGGCTGGAAGGACCAGACACCTCCATGGGGGAGAAGCTCGGGCTGCCCTGAACCTGGGCTCCAGGAAGGGAGCAACTGAGAGGGGCAGTCTTAGTTCTCTCACACACACACACACACGTGCACACACGCACACCCCACCTGTGCCTCTGAATGCAGAGGCCACAGAAACCAGCCCAGAGCAGCAGGCTTGGATTTCCGCCCCTTGCTCCTTCTTCATTCTCAAAAGTTGCCTGATTTGCACAGATCTTGAATGTCACCCCCAAGATAAACACAGCAAAATTAACATCCCAAGGACAGCCTCTACAATAAACTATTCCTGTGACTGTCAAGGTAAAAAGCCTGCGATACAATCCAACCGAAGTGCAAAGAGCCAGGGGGTCCCCGTCTCCGGGTGGGGAGGCGGTGGGCAAGCAGTTGTAAAACTTCTAGACTTGTCCTAATTTGGATTTTTAAAAGGTAGTAGTCTTGCCAAAATAGGGCTTCACTTAAATCTATCCAGAAAGAAAAATCAGTCAAATCCATAATGTCCATTGCTTGGACAGTATGAAAGTCCAAGCAAAGCATAAAGGCAGGGATATTAGAAATCAAAGAGACATGGGGACCAAAGGTACTGCTTGAACCTTGATTAGCTTTTTGAATTTTAAAAAAGGATACTTTTTGGCCCATTGAGAACATCTGAAAATAATTGTGGTGATCCAGGAGAAAATTCTATACATGCTGAATTATGTAGGGGTGAAGGGTCATGATGTCAGCAACTTGCTTTCCATGAAAAACGGAATAAAACTGACACCAATCTTTCTCAAGTGAGAATAAAGAGATTGTGCCAAATGTTAATGATCACGAAATCACATGTAGGGCACACAGCTAGTCATGCTATTTCAATGTTTCTGTAGCTTTGAGGTGTTTTCTTATAAAAACTTGGCAGAGATCCATATGATGAAATACTGTTCGACAATACAAAGAAACGGGCTACGTGGACACGCTACAATGCGAATGAACCTCAAAAATATTATGTTCAGTAAGAGAAGCAAGACCCAAGAGACCACGTATCAAATGAGTCCTTTTATGTGAAATAGCCATGCTAGGCCAAGGCATAGGGACATAAAGGTGATTAGTGGCTGTCTGGGGCAGAGGTGGTGGTGACACATGGGAGTTAGCAGTAAATGCACGTGAGGAATCAGACCTCACAAGGGATGAGACCACCAAGGTGGAAAGAACAAGGACCAAACTCAGAGGTGCCTGGAGGTGATGGAGCTGGCAAAAGGGAAGTCAGTGGAAGTTACTAGAAGGTGAGGGAGAAGAGGGAGGAAGTCAGAACCCCACCAAAAGAGTCTCTAGAAGAGTCAAAAGGTGAAATTTCAGAGAGCTGTTGAAAGATGTCATTGCTGCTGGCTATGAGAAGGTCTTATGTGAATGTAGGAAAAGCAGTTAGGGTAGACAGAGGACACCAAAGTCAAATGGCAGTTCCTACGTTTGCCCAGCCTTGGTTTGGGCTGAGGCTCCTAACCTTGCTTCTGTCCTCACCTCGCTGGTTCGTGGTCCCCATGCCCTCTTGCCAGAGTGGTCTTTCTAACATGGAAGTTTGGTCACACCACCCCTCTTCTCAAAACACTGCAGAGGCATCTCCCCCACTCAGGTTAAGAGCTAACGTCAGCACAATGACCCGCAGGGACCTGATGTGTTGTTAGTTCAGGTCCTTTGAGGGAGCGGCTGAGATGAGAATTGACAGGCCTGAAATGTACTGGGGGCAGCTCTGGGTAAAGGGGAGGAGCGGGACTACAGGAAAACCCTCCACCTGGAAAGGTCTGCATGTGGGCAGGAAGATGGAGGTGGACCAGGTTGGATAGAAACCATCATGGCCATTCTGAGAAATTGCGGCCAGGTCCATGGCCGGCCTCCAGCAAAGCCAGCCGGAAGAGGAAGGGCCTGCACTCAGACCCACACCTTGCTCGTCATCGGTCGGGACCAGCCTGGGAGCAGTGGCTTTGGCACCAGGCAGTGGTGGGCTCAGCAGGGTGAGGGCAGGTGCCTCGGGTTCATTGGCTCTGTGCAGCCCAGATCTGAGCAGAGTGTCTCCCTGCCATTGCGCCTTCTTGCCCTGACTGTCCCCCTCCAGTATCCCTGGCGTGTGCCAGCCCTGGACAGTGCTTCCCTTGGCCTGGAGTCTCAGACCGGGAGAGGGACAGCCAGCCCCCTACAACTGTCCTCATGTCTCTGCTCACATGCCATCTCCGGGCTAATGGAAGGCCACGGGGACTTCCCGAATAAATGAGAAAATGGATGATGGACACCTGCTATGCATGACCAAGTCCCTGCTGTCAGGGAACGTACATTCTTTAATAAAATAAACAATTGGCTATTGGGTGCTAGAGTCTAGCAGACTATTTATGAAAGCAGGTAGCTTGTCCTAAGTCCCTCGAAGTTAACGTGAAAGGAGCCTGTTCTTATAGGAGAGAGTCCCATGGCCCGAACAAGCCCAAGGATCTTTGTTTTTGTTCAAGTGTTTATGCTTCAGGCCTAGAAGTCGAGCATTGGTTTACACTAGGCCTGAAGTCTTTTCCAGGGCTGGATCCTAACGAAAACATTCTCTGAGCTGGCATCGGTGGGGTAAATTCCGAGGCTTACAAAGCAAACATTTTCTTAAAATACCAACCCAATGGTAGTTAACAAAATCAGACACTGCCTGAGGTGTTTGCTCCAAGTAAGAAAGCCATCTCTTCATCCAGTGCCATTTTCAGTCCTTCCAGTACCTTCTGAAGGTCTGGGAAGCCATGCCCCATGTGTGTCACAGGTGGTCACGCGACAGGAAGCTTCTATCCTGAAGCTGCGCCTGCCACTCTGCTTGCTGGACCTCACCAGGAATCCCATCCAAGGGGCCACGGGTGGGCCTCTCCCTGGGGGGCGTCCAAAGAAAGAAGTCACAAGTGAAAACAGATGCCAAGTAACTCCAGAGATACGTCGGGGACAAGCTACCTTCAAAAAAGACACCATTCTGGGGAGAAGCGAGAGGAAAATCCATTGCCAATTAAACAGTGGCGACATTTCAAAATGCAGACATCAAACCACAAAGGGGAGATTCGTCATTCAATAAGGCCCCCTTTGCCTCTCCGTGGTCCCTTAAGCGATGGCAGGGACACTCAGGGCCCAGGAGAAGTCAGCCTCTAGCCTCATTACAACTTGCACTTGACACCGACTAGATCTAGAAGGATTGATAGGAATCAAAATGGCCAATAAGGTGATTAAGCAAGCCAATGCCTTTGCCATTCTTTTACAACTTAATTTCCTGGATTTTCCATCTGCACCCCGCCAGGGCAGCCCCTCGGCCTCGCAGCTGTTACCTAGGCTGCGGCTTGGAGCCGGTGGGCCCGTCTGGAAAGTAGATTGGAGTTGATACAATAAATCGTTCCTTGGGGTCATGCCAGGGATTTCTTTCCCGGGCTGCCCTTCTCTCGTGACTCTCGGTGTGGGTTGCTCCAGAGAACACGGGAGGGGTTGGAGCCCTTTAGATATTTCCTAAAGGGACTTCAAAGTCACTATTCAGGGAAATTGGGAGTGAAGGATGTGATTTTAAATAGAAATTTCTGGCCTAGATTTCTAATCCTCCAAAATCCTACCTTGAGCCAGACCATTTTTTTTCTCTCTCTTTTAAATCATAGTACGGAGTCTTAACAGGGTGAAGCATGTGAGTGTGTAAAAACTCAATTCATGCCCTGGCCAAGTGTCTCAGGGGTTGGAGCAGCGTCCCGTACACCAAAAGGTCAAGAGTTCGATTCCTGGTCAAGGCACACACCTAGGTTTTGAGTTTGATCCCTGGTTGGGACAAGTTCGAGGGTCAACGGATTGAGGTTTCTCGCACACATTGATGTTTCTCACTTTCTCTCCCTTTCTCTTTCTCTAAAATCAATAAACATATCTTCAGGTGAGGATTAAAAAAGAACCTTAATTCATGCTATGAAAGTAGCTAAATGCTAAACGGAGCTGCAGTTCAAGGTCAGCTCAGCAATCATGGCAATGAAATGGGGTCACAAGATCAAACCTCCATCTTGCCTTTCCTTGGATATGAGCCAAGGTCAGGAAGTTTAGGGGAAATTAGGTCAGAGGTGATCATGACACCAGGTTAAAAAGAGAGAAAAAAGGCCCTGGCTGGTGGCTCAGAGAAAAGGTGCTGGCCTAAGAACCCAAAGGTCACTGGTTCGATTCCCAGCCAGGGCACATAAGCAGGTTGCAAGCCAGATCTCCAGCCAGGTCTGTAGCTGGAGGCAGGTGAAAGGCATTGATCTTTCTCTCCCTCTTTGCCTCTTTCCCTTTCCCTTTCTCTGAAAATAATAAATAAAATATTTTTTTTTTAAAAAAAAAGGAGGACAAACACACTTGAATTCCTTCCTTGCAGTGTTCACCCTCTTCATTTTGTCAGAAAAGAAGCCTGAACCCAGAAAGACTTAGGGGCCACCACGTTTAGGTACCACCATAGCCCAGACTAGAAAGCCATTAAGCAGTGGTGGTTAAATTGCTGGAACAAACGGAGTCTGGAGCAAGATAAGCATTTGGGCTAACAGACCCCTCCCTACACATCCTACGTGTAGGTAGATAGGTGCCCCCCACTCCGGGAAAAGCTGGCACCACCCTGACCTGCCAAGCAATACGTAATTTCTCCACCTGCACCCCACCAGCTATGTAAGTCCTTGAACCAAAGGATCGATCTCCCTCTGGCCACCTTTCTCTTGCCTTTCTCCCCACCTTAGCTGGGCCCGTTCCCTTCCAAGAGAAATTATCACTGATAAACCCCACTTGCACGCTACAGGCTTGCTGATCTGTAATTCTTCCCTGCATCTGCAAGAAAAACCAGGTGCCTCGGGTTAGCCCTCACACAGTATCTTTATAAGAGAGAAGCGACCCGGCCAAAGCCCAGGAAGGGGACCCACGTGAGGAAAGAGGGGGTTGGATCTAGCAACGAACTGAAACAATATAAAATACGGCTAAGTAAAACACCAGGTAGCCTTGTGGGGCCGAGGCAGTGCCTTTTTATGTCAGGTTATGAAGCCATCCACATTCTCCTGCAGACCACGAAACCACCTGGACGGGAAGGCTGGGCTAAAACGGGAGACCTCCGCCGCCCACCGCGCCGCCCCAGGGACCCGTCGTTTCTGAGAACGTTTCCAGATGCGGTTATAAATGGCTCCGACTCCCAAACCTAAGATCTCCTGGGAACACGAGAGCGTTTTAAAGCCACTGGAGCCCTGGATGAGTCACCCATTTGGAACTCAGGGAAGAGGCCAACCATAACAATTCTAACGTGGGTGTCTACTTACCTCTTAAAATAGGGGAGAGATTGCAAAATACTTAATTATACCCATTGCCGCTTTGTATTCTAAACCCTGAGTTGGGTGTGGATGGGCGCTGGGGAGGAGGGGCAAAGGGAAAAGGAGAGCTGTGTCAGAGATGACCACTGCCACTAACGTTTGGACTCTTCATCTGCCTGGGGACTAGACATGCCCCCTGGACAGACGGGCATCAGGCACCAACGCCCTTTCTGTCCGGAGTGGAGGTGGGGTAGGAAGAGAACGGCTTAGCTGTGTCTTTAGGATAAAGCAGTTTCCATGTAACTTGAAAACAAATACAAGGAGGCTTGTATTGCGTGCCTACCAAGTGTCAGGCAGCATTGAGGCAGCCGAGCGGGAGGTAGGGACTGGGACCGTGCCCTCTGTGGGACCACCATGCCCTCCGAGGCCCCCAGAACCAAGGACAATTAGGAGCGACCAGTGTGGAGCCGTGTCTCGGGGACCATGGCCAGGACCCCAGATGTGGCTTATCACAGAGGCCTGTTTCAACCCTCCTCGCAACTGCGCAGCCTTGGCCGTTTGCAATAAGTAGCTGAGTGTCTGAGGCTGAATCCTCTCTTTCACACTCAAGCCCAGAAGCGCACATTGTTCGCGTTGTCCATGGAGCCACACAAAGGAGGGATTAGAACGGAGTGGGCTGCCCACGGGTCGGCTCGGTCTGGAGGAAGCCTGGGAAGGCGGAGGCTCGGTGCTGTCTGCGTGCAGGGCTGCAGGAAAGCCGCTGCCGCACCCCCGTCTGGCGGAGAGATGGGGAGCAGCTGCACGGAGCCCGGCTCTCCCCGGACAGCAGGAGAGGAGAGGCAGCCTGGGCCCTGGGGGAGCCTAGGATTTTGTCCTCACAGCTCGGCTCCCTGTGGGCTCGGTGACCTTGAACAGTAACTTTGTCCCAACCCGGGTTCCCTCTCTGTACCATGGGGGGCCTGCCTGAGAGCGTTTACGAGGATGGATTGTAGTTGAAAGCCACTCGCATGAGCACTAGCCACGTGCAGGCGTGTAGACGCCTGGGAAATGCCCATTCTGCGCCCTGCTGCGCTGACCTCCGCTGCCCGTCCCGACGTGAGCCAAACGGCGTCCTGCAGAGAGGCAGGCCACCGCTGTCTGCTCAGTTCCGACCTGGCCTCTCGCCGCAAAAACGCCGCTCTGTAACTCCCGGGGTGATTATAAAGATCCACCAAAGGTATCAAGGTTAGAGTAAGGAGGAGGTGCCTTTATTTGCAGGAATCATAATCTTGTATATTGTTACATCAGAGAATCCTAAGGCAGTCCCAAAATGCTATTAGAATTAATAAACATACATTTACACAATGGAGTACTACACAGCAGAAAGAAAGAAGGAACTCCCACCCTTTGCAACAACATGGATGGAACTAGAAAGTAGTATGCTTAGTGAAATAAGCCAGTCAGTGAAGGACAAATACCATATGACCTCACCCAATACAGGAGACTAAGGAACAAAACAAACAGATAAGCACAATAGATCCAGAGGCATGGAAATAAGGAATAGACTTTCAATGTGCAGAGGGGAAGGGGTAGAGAGAGAAAGAGACAAAAACGGGGAACAGTTTAGCCAGGGAACTAGCATGGATGACCCATGGATGTGAACAACACGTGGGATTCATTGTGGGAGGGGAGGTGAGGAGAGTGGGGGCAATGGGGAGAAAATGAGATAAATGTAATACAACAATAAAATTAAAGAAAGGAATTAGCCTGCGAACCCAAAAGTCACCGGTTCGATTCCCAGCCAGGGCACATAACCAGGTTGCAAGCCAGGTCTCCAGCCAGGTGAAAGGCAACCATACACTGATGTCTCTCTCCCTTCCCCTCTCTCTAAAAATAATAAATAAAATATTGGGGAAAAAAAAAAAAAAGACAACCAGGAGAAGAATTCTTAAGAAAAGAAAAAAATTAATAAACAAATCCAGCAAGGCAGCTAGACAGAAGGTGAACACCCACAAATCAATTGCATTATTTTCACACTGCAGAAATGAAATTAAGAAAAGAATTCCATTCACAATAACATCAAAAAAAAAAAAGTGCTTAGAAATATTTAACAAAAGAAGTGCAAGGCTTGTGCGCTGAAACCGTAAAGCTGCTGAAAGGATTTTGAACCTGATTAAACGGAACGACATCCTGTGTTCATGGATCAGAAGACAGTATTGTTAAGGTGGCAATACTTCCCAAATTGTTCTGGAGATTTGACACAATTCCTGTCAAACCCTGGCTGTGTTTTCTGTTTTGTTTCCACACGTTGACAAGCTCATCCTAAAACTCATTTGGAAATACAAGAGTCTCAAAATGGCCAAAACAATCTTCAAAAAGAAGTACAAAATGTAAAGAATTACTCATCCCAATGTCAAACTTCCTACAGAGCTAAGTGATCATGACAGTGTGGTCTTGGCATAGGTGCCACGTGGAATTCAGCTGAGGGCTCAGAATAAACTAATATTTACGGTCAAATGACTTTCAATACAAGTGTCAAGAAAATTCAGTGGGGAAGGAATAGTCTTTCCAACAAATGGTGCTGGGACAATTAATTGCCTCATGCTATACACTAAAATTAACTCAAAATAGATTGCAAATCTAAATGTAAGAGCCGAAAGTATAAAACTCTTAGAAGAAAATACAGGATGAAATCTCCTTGTGGTTGGGTTAGGCAATTATTTCCTAGACATGACACCACAAGTACAATGATAAAAAATAGATAAATAAGACTTCATCAACATTAAATGCTCTTGTGCTTCAAGACACTCCATCAAGAAAGGAAAAGGCCCTGTCTGGTGCAGCTCAGTAAATTGAGCCTGCAAACTGAAGGGTCGTAGGGTCAATTCCCAGTCAGGGCACATGCCTGAGTTGTGGGCCAACTTCCTGGCTGAGGGCAATCAGTTGATGTGTCTCTCACACATTGATGTTTTACTCTCTCCCTTTCTCCCTCCCTTCCCAGCTCTCTAAAAATAAATACATAAACTCCTACGAAACAAATTAAATAATTTTAAAAAAGAAGAAAGTAAAAGGATAACCACCACTTAGGAGAAAAATATTTGCAAATTATATATTTCCTAACATACATCCAAAATATATAAAGAACTCCTACAACTAATAATAAAATGAAAAATAACCCACTGAAAATACATATAGGTAATAGAATTGGAATAGACATTTCTCTGAAGAGGTTATCAAATAGCTAATAAGCTCATTATGCTAAGCATCATCAATCATTAGGGAAATGCAAGTGAAAACCACAATGAAATGCCACGTTACACCCAAGAGTGGCCATAATTAAAAAAAGAAAAGAAAAAAGACAAGGACAAATGTTATCAAGGATGTAGTGAAATGGGAGTCCTCATACATTGCGGGTGGGAACGTAAAATGGTTCAGCCAAAAAAAAAGTTTCTCCAAATGTTAAACATAGAATTATCATAGGATCCAGCTATTCCATCTCTAGGGACGTGCCCAGAAGAAATGACAACATATATCCACACAAAGTCTTATACATGAATGCTCGTAGCACCATTATTTACAACAGCTGAAAAGTGGGAAAAACACAAATGTTTATCAGCTGGTGAAGGGATGGACAAAATGTGGCGTATTCATGCAACGGAATAAATACTTGTTGGCAATAAAAGGAATGCGGTACTGCTATAACGTGGATGAATCTCAAAAGCGTGATACTAATGAAAGAAGTCAGACACCAAGAACACGCATTCTATGGTTCCATGCCCACGAAATGTCATGGCAAATCCTTAGAGGAAAAAAAGTAGATTAGAGCTGGAGGTGGGAATGGTGAGCAATCCAAGGCCCAAGGTTTCTTTTGGATGACAGAAATATTCCAAAATTATACAGTGATGATAGCTGTACATCTCTGTAAATAAACTAAAAATCATTGACTTGTCTGTGGAGAGGCCTGTGTTTCTGAAACAGCAGCTCATACTATACTGTCTCCTGGACACACTCCTTCCTTGGGGACATTTTTATTGTCTCAAACTGAGCCCCTTGGAACCCACCGTGAACAAGTCTCTGAAGGGGCAAGTCTTCCTTGCTGCCTGCAAGGAAGGCTCACACACCTTTGAGAGTAGCAAGGAAGACGGGAAGGCAGTAGGGGTTACAGAATTTGCAGGATCTAGTGCAAAATGAAAATGTGGAATCCCTTGTCCATAAGTTATTTAAAATTTCAAAATGGTGAGAGCCGAGCAGAAAAGCAAGCACTGGGCCCCCAGGGACTGCCCAGGCCACATGCCAGGAAGCTGGTGCTGGTGAAAAGTTTTCCTCCAGAGCAGGGAGCGACAGGAAGAAGCCAGCCAGTCTGGGGGAGCAGGACACAATGCATCACTTGGTGGCTTGTCCCATGGGGGGACTTGACATAAGAAGGTCACAATAGGGAGGCTGGGGTCAAAGCATGGGGTTTTCCAGCTCAAAGCAGCAAGCCTGGTCTTGGAACTATGGACCTCCGTGTGGGCATTTTTGGGGAACCAGGGTGGACTAATGACCGGGGCTGCTGCCCCAATGCCTTGGAACTGTATGTGACCCAGGACCCTTGTGCAACCCTAGAGGGGAAAGAATAGTCACCCCGTTATCCACCAAGAGCAACTGAGACTGAATTTCTACTGAGTTCAGATGGATGGGTGATAGAGTCCGATTTAGGTGTTTTTTAAAAAATTATTATTGTGATCAAATAAACACATGTACAATTTACCACTTTAACTATTTCATGGGTGTGATTTAGTGGTGTTAAGGACCTTCCCACTGCCGGGAGGTCATCACCACGATCCAGCTCCAGAACTAGGATCCCAATCTGGCACGATCCCTTCCACCCCCGCTGGTCTCCCGCTCACAATAATCACCGTTCCACTTCCTGTCTCTGAACAACTACTCTGTCGGCTGCCTGTAAGTCAAGTCACACAGGGTTTGTCCTTTTGCGAGTGGCTTATTTGACTTAGAATGTTTTCAAGGTTCACCCATCGATTTAGCATGTTGTTAAGAAAACGAAGGTGTGCGCCCTTTCTTCTATACTCGCGTTAGGAACCCAGATGAACTCACTAATTCGTTCGTCGCACTCTAAAGCTAGCTGGGTTTCTAATCTGATTCTGAGACTTTTTTCCTCCCTCTGATCCTCCAGTCCCGTCAGCCTTGCCAGTACCCTCGCCATAGAGCCTCTCAAACCCTTGACCGTAGCTCATGGCGGCCTGAGGACTTGACCCCAGGTTCCTTCATCCTTGCCATAGACTTGGATGGCGGCCCCCAAACCCACACTGCTCAGATATGACAGAATCCCCGCCCCCTAAACCTGCTCTGGTCCCCGAATGCTCCTTGGTGTTGCCGCCTTGGTTCCTGGGCTCTTAGATGCCATTGACCCTCACGCCCTTCCTCTTGGTTTCAACCCGCCCAACACCTTCGGGCTTTACCCAACCGCCATCACCTCAGCGAGCCCGCCTCCCTCACCCCGACTCTCAGAAATGCTCCGGGCACCTCCCGTGCCTGTCTGTTGTCCCACGAGCACACATACTTATTCCAGCCCATTTGGGGTTGGCCTAAAAGTTCGTCTAGATTTTTCCTTAAAATAAAGAACACGTTTTTCATTTTCACCAATAATTTTGCTGACTTGGATAGTTTGAACACGTTGGCTATCTCCTGCTGTTGGCTTCTAGTGGGTAGAGGCTGGGGGTGCTGCTAACCGTCTTCCAACGCAAATGACACCCCACAGCAAAGAATTATTTGGCCAAATTGTCAACCAAGAAACTTTGCAAACCACTTTTGACACATTCAGTCACAGCACCTTCTCCATACATTACACAAATCTTTTTTTTTCTTTGCATTTCAGTTGCATTTTTACCTTTCTGAAATAACAAAGCATAATACGCTGAAAATGTTGCTTATCTTTTCCATCTTCAATATTAAAATGGCTGCACAAAAACCCACCGATGTTGACACCATAAGACAGCTGTCACAATGCAATCTAAAAAATTGTTTTGAATGAAGTTTAAGACAACTAAGTGCTTCTAGAGCTATTGTATGGAAATAACTAAAGGAAGTTTTGGGACACCCCAGTAATTAGCTGCTTCATCTTCATTACAAGCTCATCCAAGACTGAGGCCATGTGCCAGTCATCTTGAGATCAGCCCCTCCCACAAAGTACACGTTCGCTATTTCTCTGCATGGAGAATGTTCACATACGAACGCACGGCCTGAATACGCGTCAACGTTCCACGATGTTAAAATTACCAAATTCTGGTAAGGGGTAAAGGAGTTCACAAATACATAGAAATAAAACCGTAAAGCCTCACGAGCTCTGAAATATTACTGTCCATCCTTTAAGAGGGTCAAGGTCTTCATTTTGGCTGGAAGAATACATAGGTGTAGGAGGGTTGGGGCCTGGACTGGGGTGAAGGAAAGGAAGGGACCAAGCATTCCCAGAGAGGCCTCCAACAAAATCCGAGGGGTGACAGCGGGGTGGTGAGGTCGGTTCATAACTGGCCGCGTGCACCTGCTGAGCCCTTTGCTAGAAGGGTCGAAAGGTGCCCACAGAGTGAGTCTCTGGAGGGGAATTTTCGAGATTCCCACACAGTGAAACAGGTGGTTGGAAATTAGGTAAATACAATCGTTTTTGTTTATATCTAATACTTTTCTTTCTTTTTTTTTTTCTTTGGCTTTCAGCTACCTCTTACGAAACATGTTGACACAGGGAGTGAGTTCTTTGGAACAGGATTTCCTTATCTGTCCCATCAGAACTTGGTGAAATCATGTAATGATTTCACCACACGGCCAGCCTTCCACTGTCACCCACGGCCCCGGGAAGCTGAGTTCCAATGCCAGCCCGTCTTCTGGGTGGTCCCACCCCTTCCCTGGATATATATATAAATCAAATCTACCAAGAACCCTTCGTTGACTCTTCTCTCCAGCTCACACGTCCTGGAGGGAGATGTTCCTGGAGGTGGGGAGAGAACCGAAGCAGGGAAGCCCAGCGTGGAAGAGCGGGTCAGAGTAAAGCTGAGACCCCAGGCCCGGAGGTCCACCCGGGTCAGCCAGCAGCAAAGAATGTCTGGGCTCCATCCCCAGGCACCCGAGGGCGTCCAGAGCCGGCCAGGGCCCAGGGGCCCGTGGCTGTTCAGCATCTGCCCCGGTCTAGCTGCTGGATCTGCACCTCTGGGCTTGGTCTCTCTTGTCCGCGCAATGAGACGAAGAAGGGCGTCAGAATTTCTAAGGCACCTTCTGCGTTTTACATTTCGTAGCTCTGAGTGCCTGTGGGGGAAATTTTGAATGGGGATATTTCGGGTTTTGTTACATATTCCCAAGCTCCCTTGCGCAGTTTAGTGTTACATTCGACACTGACGAACGTAGGCGAAAGTGGACCATGCAAGTCGCATGCAGGAATGGACAGGAAGGGGTCCTCGGGCAGGTGGGCCAGACCAGGAGTAACCGGGACCCGGAATGAGGTCCGCCGCAGACCTCAGCACCATCGGGGACACCTGGGTGCCGGGAAGCCCGTGGTGGCAGGAGGCAGGTGACCGAGGTGCTGCTGGGGGCCCCGGAGTGTGAGGATGAAGGAGGGAACTTAGAGAATAGCCGGGAGGGATCCAGAATCCAGAGCCATTGAAATGGGTACATGAGCACCCCAGTGGTTTATTAGAAAATGGGGACCCCCCAGCAGAGGAGGTTCAGTAACTAAACTTGAGGGCCTGGAAGAAAGGTAGATAACAGAGGCTTTCCATCATGGGGTCAGACAGAAGTCCAGCGACTGGCCCTGGACCAGTGGGCCCCCAGGCCTGAATCGGGCGCCTCTTCTGAGAAGACACCGGGCCCAGGCGCCCAGACGGCCCCAGACCCCCAGCAGGTGCAGACCAAATGCAGCGCAGGTTGCCGTGTGGCCTGGCCCGCGGGGTGGAAGTCCCTCAGAGGCTGGTGCAAGGTGGGACCTGGCAGATTCTCTTCAGTCCTGCACTAGCAGCTCCCATGAGGTGGCCGTGTTCAAAGGAGGACGGTGACAGCAGCCTTCACCATGGGTCCCCTGAGCCCTGGCTGTTGCGTGGCCAAGTCTGCCATACAGACGGAGCACAGCAAACCATAAACATTGCTTGAGGCCCACGGGGCTGGGGAGCATTTTTGTTTAAAACACCCTTTGAATATGATCGTAGTTCCCTAAATCCCACATGTTTGTGCCCTCTCAACATTCATATGTTGAAAAATAATCCCTAATGGGATGGCGTCAGGCGAAGGCCAAGCGGTTGGGAGGTGACTGGGTCATGAGGGTGGAGGCCGCACGAATGGGACGGAAGCACTTGGTGAAGCACCCCTAGGGCCCTGGCCACCTTTCTGCCCAGACGCCAGGGGGCACCAGCCATCTGCAGCCTGGAAGGGGCCCCCCAGAACCGGACCGGCCAGCTCCTGATCACAGACTTCCAGCCTCCACACCTGGGAGACACACATTTCTGTCGTTTATAAACCACCTGGTCTGTGGCCATCAGCATCTAGTGACATTAACCGCAAGCCACGTTTTCAAACGTGTGAAAGAGGTCCAAATGGAGTCAAGGCCGTAACCGGGAAAAGAGATTGTCATCGAGACCCCCCTCCGGTCACCCTTGCCCCAGGTAGCCCCTCAGAATCTCCTTGGACCTCACCACTACATTCCCAGTCCCAGTCCTGGAACAGAGCACCTAGAACCTTCCCAGCAGACGGCCCGTTCACATGGTGCCTCTTTTTTTTTTTTTTTTTAGAAAGAGGGGAAGAGAGAGAGGCAGAGAGGGAGAGAGACATTAATGTATGGTTGCTTTTCACCTGCCTCCAGCCACAGACCTGACTGGAGGCCTGTTTTGCAACCTTGTTATGTGCCCTGGCTGGGGAATCGAACCTGCGATCTTTGGGTTCGCAGGCCGGCACCTTACCCACTGTGCTACCAGCCAGGGCCACATGGTGCCTCTTATTTTAAGGCCATGAGTGCTCAGAACTAGGAAGGTGATGTGACTTATCCAGCGTCCCAGGGCGTCGTGACGGAAGAAACCTGGCCCAGCGACTCCCACGGCCCATCCTGGCCCACCAGGGCTTTCCAACCTGCCTCCCATCAGACGTTCCAGCTGGGCAGCCTGGGGTGAACAGACAAGGCTGCTGAGACCAAGGGGACGAGGCAGGGGACCTGGCCTCCTGACACACCTGGAGCACGCACGGCCCACGGCACAGGGGTGGGGGGCTGCACTTGCATTCTCACAAGCACCCCACTTGCCCTCCCACCTTGGGTCTGCAACCCCAGGAGTGTGCGCTCTTAAGGGCAGGTGCCCAGGGGAGTAATGTCATGGAGGTGTTGAGTACCCATAATATCCCATGTCTTTACGATGTCAGCCCGGCAGCCCCGTGTCCCAGGAAGGAGCCTGCCACCCGCTGGTCCAAGGCCTCTGTGCCGCACCCTGTCTCCTCCTCGTGCAAAGGAGCAGGTTATGCTCAAGCACTGGACCCAACGGGGCCAGAAGCTCCACACGGGACCCAGGGACGCCCCAGACCTGCCGCTGGTCCCGCCTGGGAGACCGGAGACAATGGCCCTATTCAGGGAAGGGGACTGTGAAAGCTGAGTAGGTGTTGTGTAAAGCGTCTCTGAAATAAATGTTAACTTGCTGACTCAGGCCCCCTCGGAATCAATGGTAAACGTCCTTTAATCCATTTTTGGTGTAGCATTCCTGATGAAGCAGGTCCCAAGAGCCCAGGGTCCAGCAGGGCTCCCGGAAGGCTTGGCGGGAAGCCCAGGGTCCTGTCATCCGTCAGGGGTGGGGGACAGCAAGAGGTGGGGAGGCCAGCCCCGGTGGCTTGCTATGATGACAATTAACAGCTTTCACCTCGTTTTCAAGCTCCATGCACCTCCCTCACCATCCCCTTCTTCGGGGAGCGGGGTTTCCAGCAGCTGAACCCCGTATGACAAGAGCTCCCTCTCCTCGCCATTGAAAGCCAAGAGAAACAGGCTTTTGAAAAAGTGGCACTTGGGTGCAGAGAGGTCTGTTGATGGAAGCTGAAATAATGACGTGCCGGGAGAGATTATTTTCGCAAATTCCTGGAACACACTATTTTCTCAGGGCAGGAGCCTGTTGGTGCCTGTGGAAGGTTCTGCAGCCCCACACCTCGCCCGCCCCCCGCCTGCGTCTCTAGGCAGCTTCATCAGGACCCTAGACACAGACCACTGCGTGAAGGAGAAGCATGGAAAGATGCTGTGAGGTGTCCCGAGGGAGTAAGTGACAAGATTTCGACAAAAAGTCATGCAGATGAGAAGATAGCCTTCATGGTGCTTCTGCGGGAAATACCCTCTACCAGCCGTTCGGGGGGGCAGGGAGACCAGAAGTTCGTGGTGGGGGGTCCCTTGGACCCACAGGAGCAATTTCTAGCTTGGAGTGCCATGCTTTTTCTATACATTTCTGGCACTCTCCTTTACGACATTGCCCCTGACCTCTAGAGTTTCCACTCCAGGTGGATAGCCTACTCCAAGTTGAAATCTGTGCTGATGAAAATATACTTTCCCAGATCAACAGCCCTCCAAGCGTTCTCCGCCCTGCTCATAGGAGCCCCAGACTTCTGAACATCTCGTGGCCTTGGGACTGATTCAGGGTCTCTGCCTTTTCGCTCCTCCACCTTCCCTCATGACCCCACCAGCCAGTTCTTCCAGCCGCGAGCGCTTCAAGTTCAACCCCTCACTAGCCCATCGGGAAGAACAGATGCCCAGGTGTTTCAGGTAGAAGAGGAGAAAAGGAGGGGCTTGTTGGGTGTGCTTTGATTGAGCGTTCCCAACCTTCGATCAACTGAATGTCATTTTTTTTAAACAAATGCGCACCCACCCCTCACCCTCCAGCCCACACGCAATGGTGAGTGGTTCTGGCGCACCACCCCACCCCCACCCCCACCCCCGCCGAAAGCTTCCTGGGCAAACATTGCCATTGGTCTCAGCCAAACAATGTTGTCATGCAGCTTGAAAGCCTACCCAGCATTTTCTCTTTCCCATGATCTGGATTGAACGAACCACGGTTTTTCTTCCATGGATTTTACGTTACACTGCACTTAAATCAAATGTGGATTTAATTCAAGAAGAGAATAACCTCTCCAAAAGATCCACGGTGAGACTACAAGAGAAAGCATCTCAACGGCAACTACCCTGGGCATTTTCACTCAGGTGAACTTGACCCACCGGCAGCTCTTCAGGAAGACAGCTTGCGCCTAAAGTGAGACAGAATGACCAATGCCTCAGCTCGGAGCCCCCTCACTCAGAATGCTTTCGTGCCACTTCGGACCGGAAGGAAACTCTCCTCCCCTCCGGCCCTTCATAGCATATTAGGAAACTACCCATTGGTCTTTGTATTAGTTTCCGAATGTGGCTATAACAAAGCGCCACAGACAGGGCGGCCAGGCCGCTGAAAGTTATTTCTCACAGTTCTGGAGGGAGGTTGGAAGCCCAAGATCAAAGTGTCGGCAGGTTTAGTTTCTGCGGAGAACTCTCCGCTGCTGGGCTTGCAGATGGCGGCATCACAGTAGGTCCTCACGTGGCCTTTTCTCTCCTCTTCTTCAAAGGACATCAGTCATATTGTGTGAGGGTTCCACACTAATGACCTCGTTTTAACTTAAAAACCTCTTCAAAGTCCCTATCTATAAACAGAGTTACATTCTGAGGTCTTAGGGGTTGGAACTTCCACGCATGACTTTTGGAAGGACACATCTCAGTCCTCGCCATTCATTTTAGAATATTAATAACTTGATGTGTCTTCTATCCTCATCTTGTATGTAGGCTCCCTGGGTGACAGGCTCTGTTTTAGGACCCTTTGTCTCTCCAGGGATCATTTGTTCAATGGATCTTCCTGATCACTTGGAATTTTTGTTCACATGTGTCCTGATACGAATGTATTTTGAAGGAGAAAATAAAATCGGCCACCGCGACTGATTTCAGTCAATGACTTCAGGTCAATGACGGGACTGGATGATTTCCCAAGGTTCCTTATAAATTCTGTGATTGTTCATTTCCCACCACGATCCATGGGGCTACTCACAACATTCTCCTCCTTAGGAGTTTCAGACAGTTGCTTATTTTTTATATGCGGGCCTCCCAAGAGGTGCCATTTCTAACCTTTTCCGATTCCCTCTGCATTGCTTATTTTCATGCCTGCGCCTAGCAGCTCCTGAGATCCTGGCCTGATTAGGGCCTGGAACTGAAGAAACTGAGGCAGTGAACTGACATTGCAAGTTTTCCCAAGTCATCCGGACTCTGAGACAACCCAACCAAGGTTTCCCAGGTCCGAGGCCGGGGCTCTTTCCCATAATCCACCTCTCCTCATTACACAAAGAGAAGAACACCAGGGCTTTACATCTTATAGGCAATAATTCACATAATGAGGTGAGATCATAGTCTCCCCTATGAATTCCGAGGGCCCCGAAAACAGCCTCCCTTTTAGTACCAAAAGGATCTAGCAAGGGTCTTTCATTACTTCATAAAACGCTCAAATGCTCAAACCATATGTTTCACTACAATTCCCCATGGCTATACTCTTCCTTATATTGAGAAAAAGGGGGGAATTTTTCAACATCAGGTAGAAAAATAAGCACAGCTGTTGGGGGAAATAGCCTAAATGTGCTGAGTCAGTCCCAGGCCGGTGAAGAAGAAACCAGCTTCAAGGCCAGCATCTCCCAGCAGCCTTCCCGTCATCAGTAGGTGCCAGGAAATCCTGCCCAATGTCATGTGCACATGAACCTGAGCCTTGCTAGTCGCACCCTGTGTTCGTATGGCTGCTGTAAAGAGGGGAAAGCAGACCTGGATATCGGGCAGTGGTTCAAACCAGGTTATACATTTGACCACCTGAAAACATGCAGGCGTCACGCACGGCTTCATCAGGGCTGAACGCGGTTTTGAAAGTGCGGGTGAGGAGCTGCGTTGCCCCAGCACTGAAAGGACACGTGAAAACAGCCATTCCTGAACAGAAGGCGTGTCCCTGCGTGACCCAATCTTAGTGCAAATTATTCCTTGTGTCCCTCTTAGGAACGTGGGACTGACCAACAAAAGACTGTGTCACCGGCTTGGTTGGCTCCTCTGTGGGGACCGCAATGGTCCCTTTTTACTCCCGGGAGTCTGACTTTCTGAAATGGAGCCTGTTCATTCTGCACTGAGATGGGGACCCGCACGTGGCCGCTGCCACTAAGGCTCCAAGAGGCGACCGGGGCGGGGTGGTGTGCCTGCAGGAAACTCCTTGGACAGCACTGAAGTTGGGCTGCGCCACACAATCGCATCTGTGTGTGGCCCAGCAGCCAGCAGACCGCTTCCCTGCAGGGGGAGAAGCGCGCCAAGGCGGGACCAGGGGACCTTTGTTCCTCCTTCGTGTCTCAGAGGCGCTGGGGATGTGTCTGGTGGGGGACATTTCCAACCATCAACAAACGCATTGTTCACTTAGGCACAGGCTGTGCCTTCGTTTCTGCTTCTCCAGTGTGCCTTTCCCCTTTAACCGTATGGCGTTTGTACGCACACATGCATGTAGGACCCATACCTGAGGCCAGAGACACCCATTGTCTTTCCAGGCGCTTGCGGCTGTCCTGCGGAGATCCGTAATGAGATAGGAGAGTCGGAATCGCCTTCCCGTTAACATAATTGACAGAGTTGCCCCGTGATCGGAGCCCATAGCGAAATTCAGCCTATAAACAGCAATAGTGACAGCCCAGTCCTCACCCTCGGCCCTGGGCAGGTGGCCTAATTCATTCTGAGGACCTTTGCCGGCCCGCACTAAGGTCACTGGAAAACCAGCCAGAAGCTAGAAATCCCACCGTGTAAGCAGAAAGCCCCTTCCGTGGCACAGGCAGATCAAGTTCATGGACCTGCTTGAGCGCTGCCTGTGGGCAACCCCAGATGAGGGTCATCTTCAGGCAAAAGCCAGCTTTCCCAAGCCCAGGCACAGGTCTGGGTGAGCTGGCTTTTTTGTTCCGTTTTGTTTTTTTAAACAGACGCTGGAAGTTAAATTTGGGAATCTCAGCCACACAGCTAGATTCTTCTCCCCCGTGTTTTGTGACCTGTCCCAAAAAGGTGAAAGGAGGGGCAAGGCCATTGTTCAGCGACAGGTCAAGGTCTGGCCGAGAAATTTCCTCCAAGGAATCCAGGAACCCCCATGTCACTGCCATAGCCCAGCACATGGATAAAGCAAGCCAAAATGCCTCCAGGGTGACAGATGGCTGCAGAGCAAGGGGACAGAAGGAATTTGGGACAGGCACATGAAGACCGGTGGGCTTTCTAAACTTGAACTTAGACACTATAGAGTTAGCTAGAATGTTGATTTGGAAAGCAAATAACCCCCTGTCAAAGCACCCAAGTATATAGCTCTCTGGTCTCCACACTGAGAATCCAATACAACTTTTGGAGAACAATACAACCGTGAAAAAAAAAAAAAAAGAAAGAAACATCTCAGCCAAGAACACGAACTTCCTGTTTTGTCCCCGGTGGCCCAAAGGACCAGGGAAACTTGGATGTTTATATTAGACCATGAAGCCAGGCAACCGCGGCTCCCGGTCAGACTCCAGCACCCTCCTTTCGACGCAGAAGACGACGGGGGGTACTCACCGGTCATGAGGGTGTAGTAATTGGGATAAGAGAGGCTGGGGAAGTCAGGGGTCAAGTAATCCACTTTGACTCCCTTGCGCACAATCTCCCGGAAACCAGGCAAGGACTCCAGGGCCTCATCACTGATGTAGTCTGAACGAAAGCCGTCCAGCAGAAACACCAGGAGCTTCCGGTGGGCCGAGGCTGGCGGGGCCAGGCCCAGGGCAAGGACCAGCAGGATGGCCCCGAGCGGCACGGCCATGCTGCCAGGAGCCTGCCCCCGATGGCTGGCACAGCTGTCCCCTCCAAAGGACTGGGGATGGAGACTCTGTAGCTATTCTCTCTTCTAGGGGCTGGATCTTGACTGCTGGCCTTCCTGAGCCAAGTTCACTTTCAGAATTTAAAGACACAGCACCCCTTTTTAAAAAAACATCTAGGCGCACCCTTTACTGGAAAACCAGGAGACCCGCTCCTTTGGAGAAGCTGGGTGCCCCAAACAACCCGGAATTAACGCCGGGGGAGAAAGTGCAACCTTATTATTTTGGGTGACTGCACCAGAAACACAGGCACCCACAGAGAGGTGGAATTTTAGAAGATGACAAAAGTCAGCCTAACTTGGCTGGGGGGCTGGCCCAAGGAAAAGGGGCAATCTTTGAAATTGCCCTTATCCCACATCTTTGCTCCATTTAAACTCTCTGGCTGACTTTCACCTGCGATTCCAACCTCTGAACTCGGTGTACCCACAAGGGGCAGTAAAATCCGGTGCGCGTTCGCAGACAGTGTCCATGTCCCTGTCACTTCTTTTCCACATGCAGCTACACAGAGGGCTTATTGCTTTATTTCTCCAGTTGCTGGGGTCCCAAGCCATGTGTAGGAAGGGCTGCTTCTGCATAGAGCTCTAGGGCTGGAGGGAAAGTTCCAGAGAGAGGCCATGGGGGTCATTGGTGGCAGGTGGCTTGGAGGCAGCCCTGCCCCAGGGGGTGGCTTCACCACCTGAAGGGGGAGGCCAGGCTGAGCACAGGGTTGGGGAGCACAGCAGGGCGCAGAGGGGTGGGGAGACCGAGCACTGAGTCCCACTTCTCAGAGTTCCCTGCGGTGGGTCTTTCATTTGGCAGAAAATGAAAAAGGCTTATAAAATGTTCATGGCCCCTCGCAAGTGTTCGCTGTTATTAGCATTACAACCGGCCTGGACCCTGTGGACATGTCCAAGGCTCAGGGCAAAGCTTCGAGGGACCCCAGGCAGTCGGACACCTGACCCCCGCCCTCGGCCCTCCCCCCTCTGCCTCGCCGTCTGAGCCTTCCCTCCTGTCGGTTGTATTTAGAGTGCAGCCTTGCCATGCGAACCAGGTCAGGTTTTCAGTGGTGCTGTTAAAAAAAAGCAAGCAAACAGCCAAGTGACCATTCCCAGCCCCCGCGGGCTTATGCAGCAATCAGACTCCATTGCTCCCATACAAATGATGCTTTTGACGATTAACACGTAAGAAAAAGAGGGGAGCTTATTCTTAATGTTCGCTAGTTTGAAAACACAACGTTATTCCTATTTCTTTGAGGTTCGGGGTATGATTGTTCCAAGCAGAAAACAATAAAGAGGGTGGAAGAGCGAGGGAGGGGGGAGGAAAGGAGGAGGTGGGGGGTGGTCGCTGAGAAGCTGAGGGCTGCTTGTCAGGACCACACTCGCTGAAGAATTTCTTCCAGTCGTGAGCGAGGGTGCAAGGAGGCAGCAGGCTGACACCCTCAGCCAGGTCCTGAGTGGCCCCCAAGCTTCAGGCTTGTGAGGATAGTAGCGCAACTCCCCTCCGCCCACCTTGGGGGGTGGCCCTGGGCTCACTCTTGAGAGGTTAAGAACTCTAAGTCTTAAGGATGAATATAAACAGGGCATAGCTTTCCTGTGCAGCTAGCTGGGGGTACAGCCAGAAGTACGGCTCCCTGAGGCCCCCGCCCAGCTGGGGGGCAGGCAGCCCGCACGCCTCTGCTCCCATCAGCATGTCCACAGGCCTCCGCGGTTCCTGACTCCCCATAGATAATGCTGCGATGTGGCTGGGCAGAGGTGCGGCTGACATGCCCTCTATGGGTTTGGGATGATCCTGTTGTCTTAGGATAACGTTCAGGTCGTTTCTCTAAGGCGTGGGGTCAAAATGACTGTAAATAAGCATCTCCATCATACGCACCAACAAATGAAGAAAGAAAGGAACTTATGAGATGAAATTAAAACCAAGTAAATCCCAGGGTTGCCTCATCAGACACCTGGTCTCGACACAGAAAAAGGTTGGAAATAAGAACTAAACAGCAAAAAGAACATCACCAGGTCAGAATGTGGTTAGTATTAAGTGTCCAAAGTCTTGAGGTCCAAGACCCTGTTAGTGTGTCATCTGAATGTTCTCCATTGGGGATGATTATCTGCACCTAACACGTGAAAGGGCTTCCTGCCCCTTGTTTTCCAAGGGTTGGCCTTGCTATAAAGTCATTGCCTGTAGAGGGTTAACCTAGATAATGCGGAAAATGAGAAGTTTCCTTCAGACTTCGGAACCACCTTTGCCCTGGAAGCTGCCCAGGTCTTGCAGGGACACGCATGAGCTCTCAGGAATGTGCTGCCCGGTCGTCAGCACGCTGGGGCCTGGCCTCCACGGGGGTGCAGGTGAGAAGCAAGGAAAGGGTCCTACGAGAGAAAATTCCAGAACCTGGAATTCTGGCGTGATGCAGTGGCATGCTTTCTGAGAATGCGGCCTTTCTGTCCTTCAGCTTTTACCTCTGAAAAGTGATAGACACGTTAAGGCCCTTTCCATCTATAGAATCAATGAGATTCAAAAGTTGGGACCTGCATCAGCCCCCGTTGGTCAGCATCAGCCCTCACTGGTTCTGTTTGTCAACCCAGGCTGGCCCGTGCCAACACGTCCCTTTCCTAGACATCAGCAGTTTTAACTTAGTTCCTCTAAGTTCCATCCCCAATGCTGACCAAGACAAGAGTGGGAAGTGGTCTCTTTACTACGGTAGTTGCATTTTTAAAAAACTACTCGATGTCAGGAGCAAATCTGTATCAGGGAGCCCAGAACTCTCTAACCGGAAAAGAAACGCACCCCGATTCCCACTTCAGAGCACTGTCCTCAGATGACAGCCGGCTGCAACAGGGCCTGGGGGGCGGGGGGCGATGGCCACTGGGTCAGACCCTTCACAAGCGCACTGGCAGGCTTGAAATCTTTGGGGTTCTATGTTTTTACACAGCATCTGTTCTGACCATTTATTGGGCCTTCTTCCCACGAAGAATTTTGTTTTTACTGTGAAGCTGTCAATGGTTAGACAGGGTCCCTTGCTCGGAATGGCCCGGTGACTACTGCAGGGAGCCGGGGGGGAGACAGGGAAAGTTGTTCACGGGGGCTGGCACCGGGGCTGAGGGGGAAGGGCTCCCCTCGGTATCCACCTGTTAGCGCAGCTCTGGGACCATTTTTAAACAGTAACAGAGCCGTTTTCTTCTGTCTAGCTAGACCCACAGACAAGAGAAATGGCTTCCGTTCCTCAAAGAGCTGTCTCCCTCTAGTGGCCAAAGGTTATTTTAAAAGATTTAATCCTCTTTTTGTGGGGGATTTACAAGAGCTGTCCTGAGAGTATCGAGCCAATGTCCACCCAATTCCAAGTTACCCCGGGACAGCCCTTACATAATCCTTGATTTTGAAAATATAGCCACAGCCTGTCGTGTTGTTTCCCCACCAGAGATCCTGGAATGATCGTGTCAACTTCAAAGGATTTTGGTGAGATCCCATCTGAGCATCTTTTTTTTTTTTTTTTTAAGATTTTATTTCATTATTTTTAGAAAGAGGGGAAGGGAGAGAGGCAGAGAGGGAGACAGACATCAATGTATGGTTGCGTTTCACCTGCCTCCAGCCACAGACCTGACTGGAGACCTGGTTTGCAACCTGGTTATGTGCCCTGGCTGGGGAATCGAACCTGAGACCTTTGGGTTCGCAGGCCGGCACCCTATCCACTGTGCTACCAGCCAGGGCCCCCATCTGAGCATCTTTAATCGAGATCAACAAGGGGAGTGCGGCTCAGTCCCTCGTCAGCTCCTCATTTCAGAACGGCAGCATGGAAGTAAAATGGCTAACAGTTGTATGTCGTGGGTTGCTGTTCCCAAACCGTTGAAACCAAGAGCCATCAAACCTTCAAAGGTCAAGGCTACGGATGTCAAAGGGATGCTATGGGCCCTGCCTCCAGGAATGCCCCCGGGGTAGCCAGAATAATGAACGGCTCTCCCTTCAATGCCTTCACAACAACTCCTGGAACCTATGTATGAGATTGGCTGCACGGCAAAGGGAAGTGAACGTGGCAGGTGGAATTCATGGGAGATGATCCTGGATTATCAGGGTGCATCCAATGGCAGCACAGGGGTCCCTCGAGGTGGAAGAAGAGGTTAGAGTGATGTGCTGTGAAAGAAGAACTTGAACCAGTGTTGTCAGATGCGAGCAGGGAGGGAGAGGGCTACAAGCCACAGACTGCGGGCAGCCTTCAGATGCTGGAAGGGTCAAGGACACAGATTCTTATGAGAGTCTCCAGAAATGAACACAGCCCTGCCAGCACCTTGGTTTCAGCCCCTGGAGAGCTGCTTCGCATTTCTGACATCCAGAACTATAAGATAATATGTATGTATTGGGTTAAGCCCCTAACTGGGAAGGAATTTGTTACAGCAGAACTAGGAAACCAATACGCACCCTAACTGCTCTCTTAGAGGAAATAGGAAATACTCTCAGACCTTCAATTTACTTTCTATCCAGAAATGACCTCCCATAAGCTTGGCATCGTGGTCTCAGAAGACTCAAATCTGACTGAGAGGTTCAGATGAAAGGCCATGCACCCTCTCAGTGTAGTTACTCTGTGCTTCTTCCCACAGCAAGAGGAGGTGGGCCTGCCGTTCTCCCTCAGCCTGGGGGGGTGTAAATACATTAACATGCCAAATACAATTCTTCTCTTACAGAATGAGAAGGTTGGACCAAAAAAAAATCTCATTGGTCCCCTCTCTCTACAAATTCTATGACCTGTGAGTTCTTAGCCTCTCGAGCAGGTGCCAAAGTAACAACGATACTTTTGCTTCCACAATTCTATCTGTTCCAGGATGGGTTACATCAGAGCAAGACCTGGAGCTTCCGGCTTCTGGAAGGCTTTCCCAGCCACCTACTAGATGGGTGTTCTCCTAAACTATCCCCAGTTCCCTCCAACTGGACAGCGGCCACCAGCCACCGCAGGCTCACAAGGTTGCATGTGTGCCCTGGGGGTGGGGTGGTGGGTGGGAGGCAGACCCTCCACCTTAGATGGGCTGCTGGAAAACAAAGGGGCTAATTCAGGGGCTGCCGCTTCCCCGGCATGGCTCACAGAAGGTGTCAGGCTCAACCTTCCCCCTGGAACAGCCTCACACCCTTGGTTTTCTTAACTGGTCTCCAATGAACTGCAGGATGCAGGCCTGGAAAGTGTGGTGCTCTGTTTCATGAAGCCCAAGTCCCCACATCGCTGCCCTTGTGCTGACGCAGGGCGTCTAAGGCCATCCAGTCCTGGCGCGAGTTATGAGAGCTCTCATTCCCCTCGCCCGGTGACCTTGTGCACGCGCCATGCTGGTGGGTCACGAGGCTGTAGCTGGGAATGGGGGGCGGGGGGCACTCCGCTGGCGTGGGCTTTGCAGGGCTCTGTAGACGTTCTCCCTGCAAGTACCCACGTTCGGCTTCATCCCAGGCTTAGAACCAGTGTGGAGACATTTCCCAGGGTTTTGATCTGACTGCATCTTGTTTCTATGGAAACCCAGCCTGCTCCCTTAGCCGCATTCCACATCCCTACTGCCCATCCCACCTTCACCAGCAACTTGAAAGTAGGTCTTCACTTCCCCTGAGAGAAAGTAGCCGTTGACTTGCAGGGGGCGGAGAGCTTGATGGAACGGGGGTCCATACGCCAGGAGCTCAAGAGAGTCACATCCCAAATAGCCCAGGCAACCAAGTGCAGCTGTGAACCTGAACCCTCCCAGGACTCAAGCAGCCCTGCAGCGGGAGGGCCACCAGGCTGCCCTCCAGCCCAGCTGCTGGGCCTGGGGAGGCCACTGAGGCGCAGGCCCCTTGGCTGAATACGGTGCCACCACTTCGGAGCAAAGCAGCACATCCAGTCTGTATTCGCATGGGCTTCTGGGAGTTTGCATCCACAGGTCACGTAACAAGGTCACAGGTGTCCCTTCTGATCCATCTAGACGACAACAGCCTTCCAGACTCAGGTCCTCAGGGCCTGGGCCCCGGTGGCCCGTTCCTTTCACTGGGTGGAGCTCGAGGTCTGTCTTGAGCATTTGCTATAAGCGGTTAGGCGTTAGTCCCATCCTTAAATGGGGGGGCTGGTCTGCAGAGAGTATTCCATCTCCCCTTCCTGGAACCGGGGACCCCAGGAGTATTAGTTAGGAATTTAGTTACTGCTGCCAGTGAAGGAAGCCTGCCTGGGATTAGTGTAGGGACAACCTGGACCAAGTCTCCACCACCACCGGGAGACGCGCCCCGAAACTGCCGAGCTCTTAGGACACAGCGCTGGACGTCAGCGCCTGAGTGGCCACTAGGCGGAGCTCTACCTTCGAAATAAGGTCTTATCCCTGAGCTCAAGCTGGGTTTCCCTCGGTGCAGGTCGAGGGTTTTATCTTGAAAATATCGAAGGTTTACGGCAAGGATTTGCTCAGTACACCCACTGGCTCCCATGCCGATGTCACGCCAATCTCAAGTCCACAGTCTTTGAGCTAAATCTGTCCATTTCGGTCCCGGGATTATTATGTTAAATACAAAGTGGGCGTGCATTTGTGTGAAAGGGTGGGTGTGGGTGCTTTTAAAACTAAGCCAGAGGAATTGCAAAATATTTACCCCAGCAACAGAGTTTTTAAAACATATGCTTGAAATATATTCTAACTTTTGAACTGTGTGTTGGATATATAATTTATATAATAAAATGTAAAATACACTTAATATCATGTGTATATTAAATATATAATATACTTGATTATATTATATGTATAGTATATAATTAATGTACAGTGTATATGTTAATACTTAAATATTTTAAAATATAGATGTGTTATATTTTATATACAATTGTATGTATTTAAAATTCTGCTGTTGAGTGATAAATACATGCTTTTTAACTACCATTATATATAAAATACCTATTAAATATGTTCTATATTTATATGTAACATAATACATATATTTTATATGTAAAATACCAAATGCTTATGTAAGTATTAAGTATGTAAATACATATTTCAAGTTCTCTGTTGCTGAGTGATAAATACATGTTTTCTAACTCTTCTAGTTCTGTTTTCCTGTAATAATCACCTAAACCTCTGAAATAATAGATCTATTTAAGGTTTTTAATTCTAAGTTTCTCTAGTCCACACATAGTTGAAAATAGAAAAGAAATGGAGAAAGAATAAAATTTAAAGAGAAATGGGCATTTACTGTTGTTCTTTACTTGATTAAAATAAAAAGTACAGGAGAAAAGAAGAGTCTATTGTAGCTAAAAGGAAGAAAGGGTTAAATAGTCTGGAGCAAATATGAAAATATAAAAGGCCTCTTCTAATTTCCTTTAATGCTGGTTCCTAATATACAGCTAACTAGGGGGAGAAATCACATATTTAATAGTATTTATCCCACTTTGAAGAAAATCATACTAGTGTCAAACATTAAAAAAATATGTTTTTGGTTTTTAATGAGATATTATCAGCTACCCTCAAATGTAACTTCTCAGCCTTCCAGGGAAAAACAAAAACAAAAATGTACACCCTCACCAAAACTAGGCTTGATGGATAACCCATCGGACAATATATACAGACTCCATCAATGACACTGCAGATAAAACTGGGGGGAAAGAACACCTCCCAACAGACTTATCCCCTAGCATAGCCAGCTTTCACTTCAGGAACTTGAGACCACCTAAAAAAGCTTGGCAGGTATTTCACCCCTCCCCGCAGTGCACCCCTCATTCCAGGACCCAGGATCCCAACGCTGAATCAACCGGAAGATCACAGAGGAGCTCTGCTGTGTGACATCTAGTTTCCCTTATTTTGTGATATCCACCTCCGGGCCCCATCCCTCTCACTGGCCTTCCCCTTCGTGCAGATCACCTGCACACCTCTTGCGTTCAGTGGGGTTGGGATCCTTACCTACATGCGACACACCTGTCGGGAAGCTCCATTAAGCCCTGACATCAGCTGCCTTTATTCCTGCAGACAAGGGCTTGTTCCTCCCCAAGTCCCTCGTCCTTATTTCAATCTTCTGTGCCAGTAGCAAGGGCTTGAAGTTGGGCTTGATGGCCACCTTACCCTCCAACTTGGTGCTGCCCACCTTCCCGCACTAGCAATAGGAACTTTTCAAAACAAAAACAAAACACATGTGCAGAACATAGAAGGAACTGGCGGTAGCTCGCCAGTTAGGAAAAATATAGTCCAGTTCTCTAAGCAAGGGACAAAGGGGAAAGAAACCTGTTCCACAGTGCATTACAAGCCTAGGATTTCTGTGTAATTCTTGGATGCAGGGCCCAGTCTCCGAGAACCATTAGATAAGGTAGGAGAACAGACCATCTGGTAAGAAAGAGCTTCTACAGGTGCATGACAGCCAGAACTGAGGACAAGAACTTGGCTGGTCACCTACCCGCCCCATTGTTCTGAGAACTGGATTCCACACAAGCGACTAGACCACCAACAAGCAGCTCACCCTGCTTGCCTATCTCTTACCAACGATGTAGATGTCACTGCATTAAAGGATGATTAAGTGAGGGAGGAAGTCCTATGCGAGAAGCTAATTTTGGGGGTGGGGGTGGGGGTGCCAGAGATAAACAAAAGAAAAAGACAAAAGAAAAGAAAAGAATAAGTGGAGATGAAAATTGAGTCATATGAGACTTAATCAGAACCCATTATGGATCAACCACTGTGCTGGAGCTGAGAATACAGGGGTGAGTGAACTGGACACAAAGCTGAGCCTCTGGTGGGCTCATGGACAATAAAAACACACACAAACTACTTGATGTGGTGACTGCCATTAAGAAAACGAAGAGGGTGCTGACTTAGATACATTTGTTGGGGAAAGCTTCCGTAAGGGGTGCTATTCTGCCTGAGCCAGCACTGAAAAAGCAACTACAGAGATCACTTTGGGGCAGGGGACAGTGGTGCTGTGCTTGCAAAACTGGCAAAGACCAGGGCACCTGCTAAATAGTCTGGTTGAACTTGGAAACATCCTCGTGTCCGCTCCTGTAGCTAGGGAAAGCACTTGGGATTTAGGTACGAAAGGAAGTTACAGAGTGTGGATATAGGTAACTATGCATTTATATGTATCTATCTGTATACATACGTACACAGAGACACATATATGCATACAGTAATCACTGCTGTGTAAAGAACACACTAGAAGAAACAACGGAGGAAGCGAAAAGATAGAGGGTCTTAGTTTAGATGGCTGTGCTTTGAAGTGATGGCAGTAAAGATGGAGACGAACTGACAGTGGAAAAATATTTTTGGAGGTGGAGAAAAGTGTGACTGTTGATGGAAGACATGGGGACAGCAAGGTTTTAAGCAGAATTCAGGTTTCTGGCTTGATGACGTGGCAGGTGATATCAAAGGACAGTAGAAAAGAGTGAAAAGTCAACAGCAAAATTAAACCACATTGGAGTAGCAGGAAACGGAAGGCCAGCTGCACAGGGCACACTGGAGAGACTCCCAGGGTGCAGAGAGAAAGAAAGAAAGTAAGCCAGCATTGACAAGATGAGAAAGGTGCTGGAGAAGGTGGGACTGTTTTCTAGATAACCTAAAGAAGAAACCAGAGCAATTGAATAAAAACAAGAGAGATTAAACAACAGTTTTCTGAAACAAACAAGACCGAAAATTAGAAATGGGAAAACTCATTCTTTCCCAAGGAAAAGTAGACTCCAACATCTGGATATTTCTTTGAGAAATGCTCTACTTTACAAAATCGATAATCAGAGCTGTAAAAGGTATCTGTACAGAAACGTGTGAAATCAGTGTGGCCTTTGAGTTTTGCTCCATAGCAACAATTACCAGACACAACAGAATTAG